>JADLZK010007719.1:0-63661 GCA_015847255.1 Hyparrhenia diplandra
TTTTCCAGCTGTTCCAATGTAATATCTGTATGCAAGCACTGCTGCCCCTTGCTTTCAGTCACTGCTATTGCTGAGCTTTTTATCTGCAAATTTTGCTGATCTTTTGGGCAATGCTCAGGTACTCTTTTTACCTACCCGGAGGTAATATCTCAAATCGATCTAGGGTGCGTTAATTATTTACAGTTTAATGAATTACTAAATAAATTAATAAATACAAGAAAAAGAAAAAGTCCGCGTACCTCTATTGCGGGAGGCAATCCCCTCCCCACCGCATGCCGCATGCCCGCATGCCCGGCTTCCTTCCAAAGCAGCGCTGCGAGGCGGCGAGCGCCCGATTGAACAAATCAGCGGAGAGGCGTGCTGCATTTTCGGGAGCACTTGCGCTACGGACGTCCGGCTTCTTTAGCGCGGCGGGACGCCTGTGAAAGCTCAGGCCCACGGCCCATAAAAACAACCAGCGCACACTAGCGCATCCCCATCGAACAGAGCAGGTTCGAGGCACGGCAGCGCGGCGCCCCCAAACACGTGGCGGCCTTCCCGTCGCCCGCGGCGCCCGGCCGACCACCTCCCGGCGCGGGGCCTCCCCACTCCCACTCCGCCTCCACCTACCCGTCAGCGCGCAGCTCCAGACGGCACTCCCGGCGTCGCGCCACCCTCTTCCACGGCCTAGCGGCGCGGAACTACCGGCGTGGAGCACCATTTCCACTTCCCAGGCGTTGCTGTGATTCCGTGCTGTGGCCGCCCGTGAAGCTGTGGAGGCACAGTGACTCTGTGAAGCTGAAGCTCCACCCGCCATTGTTTCTAGCAGGCAGGAACACAGAAAGGTACTCACCCCACATGTGCTTGATGAATTGCCTCAACAGTTCTAACTTCATATGTGCTTGATGCATTGTAACAGCAGTTCTCAAATCGACCTATTCTACTCATAGCGTTAATCCTTGCTGTACCCCAGGTGTCTCATCTTCTGTCTAAAAATTGACACCAAAGCAAGAGGTGCTCCAGCGATGCGTCCTACGGTGGCAGTGCGACCTCTGGCTACGGACAAGTGCAAGAAGATACAGCGGGCAGTGCAGCAAAGGGAGCACTCCAGATCAACCCTTGTCAATCTTCATCTTCAACCCAACATCAGGTAGTACCCCCATGTGCCCAACTCATAGCAGTTTCAGCATGATATTTTTCATGGATTCCCGATTCACTTTGAAATGAATTATTGACCTCAAATGGGGTAGTGTATGAAGAAGAAAAGGATGTTGTGAGCTCGCAGAGCGATGTATTTTCTACTAGGATGTCGCGCTGCTTCCAGTTGAGTAGTGAAACATTTAATGCGGGTGATCCAAACTCTAAAGGATGCAATGGGAGGGCAAGCACCAACAAACTAAATGTACTATTTGAAACATATTTTTTTAAATCTTGAAACAAATAATGGGAGAAGCTGAAACATAAAATATTTGAGCAGCTGAAACATACCATTTCAAGTATTTGAAACAGAGCACTAATAGCTTGATTACAACATGGTTGATTAAAAGCTTATGGAATTCATAATAAAGTGCTTGAGAAAAAATGAAGCAACTAAGATGGAAGTACTTGAAACATATAATTTGAAAACTAAAACAAACAATGGGCGAGACATATAATTTTCCGACCTTTGAAACATATCATCCCATGTATTTAAAAAGCGAGCGAAACATATCATCCCAAGTATTTGAAACGAGCACTATTTGATTGATCTCGAGAAATGAAAAACATCTCACCATGTAGTAGCGGCAAAGTACTTGGTACTTAGCGAAGCGTACATGGCTCATTCAAACTACTTAGGGTCCACAAAATACAGCACGTCAATGCGGGAGAGAGGCGGCAGAGGCGCCCGGCGCCCGGCGCGGCGGCGGACCCGCGGTTATTGGCGCTCCGTAGAACCTCCGGCGCTCTTCGCGCCCGCGGCTGCGTTACCCCTTTCACTCCGTCTTTGCCCGCCCCATCCCGCCCGGCGCGGCTCTTCTTAAATCACCCCTCCAGCCCAATCCGATTACCAAATCACAAGCGGGGTCACCGGCTCTCTTCCGTCGCCCTCTAGTACCAAATCGCGGCGAGTGCCCGACATTCATCATTAAGCCACCCGCCCATCAACGAGGGAGCACCATGAAAACACATAGCGACCATATTTCATTGTTGCGATTGAGTTTTGCTTCATGTTTTCAGTAGTAGTGTAGCGGGATGTTTCATTATAAAGTAAGAGCAACTATGACAAGAGTATGTTAGAAGAGATGAATTGTTAGTACTAGTGTAGCGAGGGTTTTCATTGTAGAAAGGTATATATATTATATATGGCACATGTGAATGATAGGGATTCATTGCTTTTCGAGAAAAAAAAAAAACGGCTGGCAACATGAAACCAAATGGCGCTAGGAATTCATTATTGCCGATTTGCATCTGATTGTTGTTTCACTAGTAGTAGTGTAGCGAGGGTGTTTCATTCTAAAAACATAGCATATAATATACTTAAGAAACTAATACTAAGAGCATCGACAAGATAGACGAAGATAATGTCAATAAACATGGGTGAAACATGTCAAATGAGTCAATGTAACATCTCAATGTCCGGTTTTCTTTGAAACATTGGTGATCTGTTACTACAACTTCAGTCTATATAGGTGCAACATGACAAATGAGTCAATGTAACATCTCAATGGGTTTCTTTGAAACATTGGTGATAGATTGCGAAACCGACAAATGAGTCAATGTAACATCTCAATGGTTTTTGCGGTTTAAGTAAAGTTACATCCTAAAAGAACATATGAAATAGCCATAATTGAAATGGAGGACGGAGGTGCACGCACACCGGACACTAAAAGGGCGGCGGTCGTCGGTTTTCGGCCGGAGCGAGTGGGGTGTTCGACATCGGCAACCATATAAGCCCAGGTGAGCGGCGTGCGGTGAGTGGGGTGTACGGCCGGAGAGAAAAAAGGCAGCGTAAGGGGGCGAGGGGAAGACAACAAGAGAAACTTGCACAACAATTTGGACGCGCCCCTCACCAACTCGGCATTCTCTCGACCAAAGTCCCCATCGGTGACAAAAGAAACATATATTATTTCAGCATTGGAAACATATCATTTCAAGTATTTGAAACAGACCACTAATACGATTGCAACATGTTTGATTAAAACTATAGATTCATAATAAAGTACTTGAGAAAAAAATGAAGCAAACTAAGATGGAGTTACTTTGGAAACATAGAATTTGAAGCTGGAAACAAGCGATTGGAAAAAGCTTGAAACATATAGTATTTCAGCACTGGAAACATATCATTCAAGTATTTGAAAGCGAGCACCATTGCCCGGTGCAACATAGTTGATTACATCTCTCAGAAATGGAAAACATCTCAACAAATGGTAGCAACAAAGTAGATGGTACCAAACGAGGCGGTACATGCACATTTAAAAAACACTGAAACAAAAGTTTTTCAATCCATCTAACAAACTCTATTTATAGCATCAAGCTTGTTCACTTCTCGGTTTGTATTTCTCCTCAAATCCTCCTTGCACTTTGAAAACGCCCCCTCTCCCGGGATACAACCATAAATGGCGCACAAATCTTCTTGAACACTTCAAATTCATCTGCAGCGCTGAAACCTTGTCGAAAGGGATCATTGTATGTCTGCTCCTTCAAAATAGATCCTGAAAAAAAATGTGAGTACAAAAAATTAGTATGAAACAATGAATATATCATGCTGAAACAACTAAAGAAACCCCTTGTCACAGCCACAAAAAATAGTTTGAAATAGTGAAAAATATCATGCTGAAAAAAAAATCTTGAAGTATGAGAGGAAGTATTTAGTGCTCCAACAACGACACACTAGTGACTGATGAATAGCAGCATATGTCGTTGCGCGTTCCAACCCTCCACCAACTCATGCTACCGCGGAAGGAGGGCGCCGCCGCACTTCCTGCAGAAGACGGAGGAGTAGGACCCAATCGCTGAAACCATCACTGTCAAAGGGACGAGCTACCGCAGCCCGCAGGGTGGGGCGACGACGGCCGACAAAGGAGACGGGACATGGCAAATCAGAGTGGAGAACTGAGATGGATGAGACGGGACACTTGGTGCTCTGATCCGCGTAGCAGCAGATGGCGATGCCCTCGCGGCTTGCCGCTCCGCGTGCAAGTCGCTGCCCCTTTCCGCGCGTGGGTTGAGCCGGTCACCCCGGTCGCCGCGCACGTCTGTCTTCCCGTTCGTCGCGCGCGCGCCACCGAAGGACGCACATGCCGCTGCTCCGCGCGCCACGCTCGCAACCGCTGCCCGTGCCCGTCGAAGTGAGGCAGCCCGTAGATCTGCTGGGGAAGCGGAAGCGTAAGGACAGCGAGGACGGGGAAGGCTGGAGTATGGGGTTCTTTTCCTAGGCATGCCCCAGCTTTTTTTTTTTTTGAAAGAGGATGACATAGTACAGGCAGCTCACAACACGCCGCATACACTCACCCTATGAACACGTGCGCCAAACCCTACCCCTATGAGCACCTCGAGGACGAGCACCGGCAGATCACGGAGATTCCGAAGTCACCATTGAAGCCTGGAGTAGATGCGGCGAGGAGCGTCGCTTACCACTTAATGCATAGCGCCGGGAAATCTAGGGAAAATCCCAAGAGTCGCGAGCAGCAGGGATTTGGAGCTACGGTGGGTAGTCCCGGCTGAGGGCCGTCCTGCGGGTGGGCCTATAGCCCGGTCTGGCGCTCACTTGGGCATGCTAGCTAGTTGGGCATGGAGCGCACTCGGCGTCGTGGGCTGGTGTCACGCGGCCAACAACGGTGCCACGTCAGACGTTTCGGACGTTCGTGTGTCTAAATGTTTTCCGTTTTTTTTTTTTTTTTTTGTAACAGGTTATGTGATGGGCTTGGGGCTTCTAAGCTGAAATTTGACATGTTAACTTAGGCCCATTGTAATAAAAAGAAATTGTCATCTGATATGGGTTCCTGTAAAATTGAATTTTAAATTTTGAAAAATTCAAATATAGTATTACATGACAAGATGGTTTCAAATAAAAAAACTTGTCAATTACACAAAGTTTTCATTTCTTCTCAGGATCAATGTTTTATTTTAGTTGTTTCTCCATCCTAGGTATTTTTTTTATAAAAATCAAATTTTTGAAGTGTTAAAAATTTAACTTATTTTGCATGACAAGATTATTTCAAATCATAAACTTGTCAACTACAAAGTTTCATGTCTTCTGAGGATCTACAATGTTTATTTTTGTCATTTTGTTCTCACATAGTGTTAGTCACATTGTTCACAAAATATTATGTCTCTCTCTAGTAGTTTCATAAACTCTATGAGGGAGATATTTGGATTTTATGAACTATATTAAGTATCACTTTTGTGAAATAAACAAATAACAAATAAAAAAATTTGTACATTAATACATCTTAATGAGTTATAAAACTTTTTAGTTTTATAGCTTTTTAGATGACATCAATTAGTGTTCTGAACTGGCGTCTAAAGTTTTTTCATTTTTTAAATTCAATTTCGAAATGTTCTACAAAGAAAAGGCCATTAAAATAGCGCGGTAAAGAGGATAATAACTTGATGGACCATGATTTTTAGAAATTTTTAGGAAAAAAAAATTCATCACATTCGGAGTTATCTGAAGGGAAAGACTGTACAAATTTTAGCCATGATTAAAAATATGTGTTCTTCAACACACCTATGCATTGACACACCAGTTACACTTTTTATTTTTCTTTTTTGAGCATCTATGCACCGTGTATTCTTATATCTAACAACACATACTAACGTGCACTGACGGCCACCCCTTTCAAAAAATCATACACCTCCTAACCTGCTAACACGCACACCACATCGTGCACTTGACACACCACACACCACGTAACACACGCAAATCAAGTCACATATAAAATTATAAGGCATGAATATCAATAATAAATTAAAAATAAAAAGTGTAAGCGGTCACGGCGTACGCTACCCCGCGCTGGCTTCCATAAAAAATGTACACTACAAGTCACGTACGCCGCTTTGGTGTCATATACGTTACCTAAAACTAATCAAGTCACGTACACTCTAAACGCAATGTAATATATCAATTATAAAAAAGATTAACCATATTACTTTAAGATTACGCATGCGCGCATGCAACAAAATCTATAAATAAAGATTTTTTTAATTAAAACTATCATTATTTACGTATTTGATAAAATAAAAATTAAATAAATATTATTACCACCTAGGAGGTAATAGATGATTGTGATGACGTTTATATTTGGCTTTTCTGGGGGCCGGGGCCTTCCCCGCCCCGCCCGCCCGCCGCCGCCGGCGCTTCGGTAACGCGGCGGCTGCCCTACCTCTCCTCCCTCCGCTCCTTGTCCTCAGCCATCTCCCTTACTCTCAAGCTTCCCCGGCCCGGTCCTGCTCCCCAGGGCCCTTCACCGCTGCGTCGTTGTTGTGGCCCAATTCGAGCTGACAGCAGCGGCCTGCCGCGGCCCCATGGCGGATCCGTTATTACAAGCGCCCGGAGAGGTTGTCTGCGACGCATCGGGCGGAGGCTGCGCCAGCAGCGCCCTCGTTGGGGCTGGAGCACTGCTTGCTGCGCGGGAGTTGGAGCATCGAAGTGCTGCTGCGAGGCGAGGGTGATGGCGAGATCCGCCCCATCCCCGCTGGATCCATAGCGGCGATGCCTCGCCGCATGCGCACATGCTGGACGCCCGCTGCCAGCGTCACGTAATGCGCGGAAGGAGGTGGCGCCCCCATCCGCCGCCAACCCTCCGCAGCGCGGATGTGGGGTGCGTTGGTGAGGTGCTACGGCGGCTGCGGGGGCCCCCGTAGGTAAACTCGATCGCGCCGGGGCGGGGGGTTGCCGGCGTGAGCCAGCGAGGCGATCCACCGCTATAGCCCCGACAACCTGCGTCCACGGCGGCTCTGGGTCTGCCGCCCTTCTACGTGCCCCCTTCCCGCGAGGCATCTCAAGCGGCGGGGAGAAGATCCCGCTGCCCGGCTCATCGGCAAGAAGGTTGTGGTGCCCAAGGTGGAGGTTGAAGAGAGAGGATGGGATGTCGCCCGAGTCGATGGCGACTTCCACGTCTCGCCGAGCACAACGGCGGCGACCGTTGCTCGCGCACATTCTAATAGTGAGCAACGACCTCTATTCCACGAGGGGCGGTGCTTCTCCAATGGCGACCATTCGAGCGTTCACGATGCACCTGGCGACCCGGTATCATCATGAGTCGGCGACATATCTATGCGCGGTCGATCCACGTGCTAGTTTTGGGATCAGAGTGGGCGGTTTGCTAGGTCTGTAGTGGGGATGTCTAGAAGGCGACATCACTTTTACCTTCTCGTCGAGGCGGCGAGGTGGGTGTCCATGGATCTCAATTCTTCGGCTAGTGTGGGCGCGGTTGATCTTTTAGTCACACATATCTTTATGTACTAAAAGTTTATTTTTGTTCTTAGAGTGCGTAATAAGTTTGGACTGTATGTAGTCACGCATGAAGCTTTTGGTCGTGTGCGTTACACGCGAAAGGCGAATGTAGATTCCGTTATCTAGATGATTGTGACGCCAGTTTGTCCGGAAAAATGGGCCGGTCCACAATCATTTCGGTTCCGTAGCAATTGCCTCTTTTTGAGAGAGCCATGGGGCATAAATAGGAGTCCATCTATCGAGTGTCAACTACTACCTAGTGGAGGAATTTTCGCGGCGGCGCGGTGAGACATAGCACTCCAAATTCACTTGAATGGCGGGTGTAGACACTACTACAGAGATAAGCTCATCCTTTGCAGGGCTCCAACCCCCTTCCCCGCGAAAGCTGAGCGCAGAGTCGAACCATAGCGGTAGTGATGTGGGGGTTCGAAACACTACGGGTCAAAACACCCGGTGATTTGAGACAACTACTTGCCGAGTGTCAATCACGACCCGGCGAGAATTACTTCGAAAATAGCACCTACGGGTTTGAAAGGCGAGGCGGTAGTGTTGAGGAAACAAAGCGACTCGGTTGTGTATCTAAACCCGGCGGTACCATAGTAAAGAACTGCACAGTCGGTGCGTCTCAGCGAGCAGAGATGTTTTCGCGATTACAACTGCGGTTCACGTTACAGCGAAAGTGTTTGTTATACCAACACCGGCCCGGGTTGTTTGAAACCTCGGTGTGTTGTGAAGCGGTGGCACTACCGTTTTTGGGCGTCAGCGAGTGATTGCTATGCCAGCGGTGCGGTTTTGTATGCCGACGGCGTTACAAAATAAGAATGACCGATGGTACAGCAGCGTATAATGCCAGGGTTTATCAACAAAGCCATTATCATAATCACATGTCCACATCCGCGAGGGGTCTTGGTCGTGAGTCAAGTAGTGTAACGATTACAATAGCTCACAAGTTTAGAGGGGTCTTGGTCGGCCGGCCAAGACATCGAGTAACTCACATGCATGTTCAGATCTCTCACAACATCAACAACAAACTACGGTAGTCTCTTGATAAGTTGTGGCATGTATTTTTCGTGCTTAAACAACCCTAGCCTTTTGCAATGGAAAATCGTCCCGATTTTGGCGATTATCTCATCTATGATGAATTTGGCCAGCTCCTCTTGCGGTCTTTGCAATCTCCGTGATGGGATATTGTATTTGGACTTGGGTTTCTTCTTGTATCATTCAGAAAATATATATGAATCGGTAGATCAGTTTATTGAAATTATTCAAAAAACCAAATGGTGGGGGATTATACACCGCGGTTTAGATCTTGTCTGGTTTACGTTTGCGCGGGAGGGAATTTAAACGTAAGCCCACATTGCATAGAAACGCATAGCGATGGATTCGCCCGATTGGCTGCTCCTAACCGAGGCACAATATTTTCCCCATTTTTCAACCTTGGAATGGGACAAATGAGCCCGGAGTTTTGCTTGAAAGGGGCGAGCCACATGGGGAAGTGAAAAAAAAAAAAATTACTTACGGTGATGATATCAAGTTGATTTAGTGGTCAAAAGACCCTAACTAAAAGGGCCTATATGGAGAGAAATTGGTGCCCTTATGCGTATTGGGTTAGAAAAGTAGTAGTAGTAGAATCTAGTTAGAATTCAAATTGCACCAATCTCCAAAAAGCATCAAATAACCTCATGTGGGTTAGAAAAGTAGTAGTAAGTAGAATCTAGTTACAATACAATTGTACCCGGTCTCACAAGCATCATATATATCATGGGTTAGAAAATGGTGAGCAACTTGAATCACACCGTGATGTCAAAATTAATAGGTTATTAGGGTCACTTGCATTTCAACAACTTTACTAAAGAAAGTGGTTTATCGCCAGTCCCAAACCCAAGGTTTCATTGAGTCTAAGATTGACAACAAGACAACAAAATGTTTGGCTGCAATCACAAATTCCTAATTATGAATCATCTTAAATAGAAAGATCGTACATATGAATTAAAAGCGGTGAACACATACCGGATGTTGTGGGCTAGTAAGATTTACATTTTCTCGAGCAACACAAATTCATCAATAACATCCTTCAAAAGTTTTAGCCCGGTACTAGCGAGGGTCTTCTCCGTGTAGTCCTCGTGTGACCCCGAGAAAATTTGGTGGGTTAAAGAAAGCCATACTTCTGCGAATAAGTTGTGACTTCACAATATTGTGAGGGTACACGCAAAAAACCATGGGACTTCCGAGAACTCAACAATTTGTATTTGGATAGTAGTTAATTGCATTGTCGTCTGAGTAAGTACTTACATGATCCAGACGTCAAGATTTGTGTATGTCGGCGTTGTTGTGTATAATTTGGAACAAGACCTCCCATCTAACAAATGACTTGTTCTTCTTGATAATGAAAAACGGACTTTGCGGGGATGATAACTGAATTCCATCAAATTGGGCCCTTGTTTTCCAGCTAGGTAATAGTCATGCAATTTACGCATGGCTGGGGGTCAAGGATTCATCACCAGCTCATCCTCAACCAAATTATGTCCTTCATACTGCATTGCAATTGGAGCAAGTTCATCTTGGGCATAATACATGTCTAGCGGCAGCTTCAATACTAATCGTTTCTTGGCGGCAAACTACGTATCTTCTCTTGGGTCTCTTTCATTTTATCTTACGGTGTAGCCGAACTTGGCGATCCATTTTGAGTTCTTCGTGTTTTTCCACAAATGAGACCATGAAGCCCGCGAATGTATTGTATCTCGCCCTACGGGGTCGGAAATTTTTCTATTTTTTGGACTTGTGAGCGGAGATCCACGGCCTTTTTGTTGGTATCCGCGGGGTTTGGTTCCGCGAGAGGTATCCTTTTCCCTTTGCGCTTTGATCTTGCTGATTGGCTACTTGAGGGAGGAGGATCTGCTTTGGCGGGTGATGAAGAGTGAGGAGGGTTATGATGTTCGTAATGAAGAGGAAGGATGAATACGTCTTCTTTGGGGGCGATCTTTGGCACATGCTCGGCACGGGGGAACTAGGAGTTCATCGGGATTAGTATCAGTGGGAGGGATTAGACTCACGATCCTCTCATCATCCGATGACAACTTCATCGTCGGCAATGTAGCGCTTGCACCAAAAACTGGCGGTGGATGTTGACCAAGTTTGGGCTATCTTCCCTTTGCGGGGTGCTCAATCGACTATCTTGTTATACTTCTTATCAAGTATGGCATCAATGCTTACTGCGAGCATACCCATGTAGGTGGTTGGCCATTGATGACCCCATCTTCGGTGGTCGGCGAGGGCACGGCCCGTGCCACCTATATCTTTTACGTCCATTCTTGGCGGACGTACAACTTGACATTGGCGGGTTCTTTGATGTTGTCCACGCGCCGAGGGCACATTCGTATCTTTTCAAAAAGCGGGGCGATCGCGACTAGCTGCGCGTACTTGTGATGAGGCTCAAGGCATCATTAGAGATGCGGTAGTGCTTTGCTTGTCTTTGAGACAAAAGTTGCTTGACTCGACATCCACCATCCTTTCGGACGTCTATCAAACTCTTACGTGAGTCTCACGTACACTCTGCGGCGCCCGATACTCTCGAGTAGTCGGAACAGCTGGTTTCAAAGAACAACAACCGGCTCCCTCTAAAGATGCACCAGGGTGCTCTTGTTTTTGGGTGCTTGGGTGAGCGCGTCATTCTCCCTCCTAGGCGCGAGGACCCTTTCTTCACCTCCTCGATTTACTTTAGCGATCTTGTTGGCGAGGGTTGTGCATGGGTTGATTTTTCGATTAGCTAAAGCTCCCGTCTTCTTTAGAGTGGTATCACGTTCCTCGCCATACGGTATATGCTGATCTTGTATCTCCCATTCTTGGTCTCAACATGTAAACCTTTTGGCGTCTCTCCATCTCATCGATTCTGAGAAGAATCAAGCCATCTTTTGGGCACTTAGCCACGAGAGCCGAGACGATGTGGCGACTCTCTTGTTCTTTGTGCTCATCCTTCTATGAACTTTTGGCTCTGAATTCCTCCTAGTAGATCCACAAAACTTTTAATTTGGCTCTTTACCTCCCCTTTTTTATTGAAAAGTAGTGAGCATCTACACATGGTTTCATAAGTTTTTTACGTACCAATTCAGTGTCACAACCCTCTTGGAAGGAGAAATAATCTTTTTAAGAAGACACATACAAGCTTCTTACGTAGCCTCGAGGGAACCCTCCATGGATACGCTTCGCCCGATCCACCTCACGTACTTAATTGGGATTTTGTCCCTTACAAGTACCCCCAAGACACTAGAGTATTTGGACCACGGTGATGGGGAGTGCTGGTCTGGTTCCCGTACTCATCCACCTCGGTGATATGGTAGGTTGTATTGCGATGCGAGGAAGCCTTGTTTTGCGCTAGCTGGTTCTCGGCTGCTTCTTACGAACCTGCGAGCTGGCTGGGGCACTACACGCTCTGCTGCATAAAAGCGAGTACCAAGCAACATCAGACACTCTCAATTAACTGGCGTGTGTAGCAACCTAGCTAGTCCACATGAATCGGGCACATTACCTAGTCACCTTGTTCACCTTGGTCACCTTGATCGATTGCGGCCGTCGCTGGGGCTCAATCCACGTTGCTCATTGCAGCTTCAGCGGTTCTTGCGGTGACGTCGCGACTTTCTCCGTCGAGGGGTTAGCATCCGGTTCTATTTCAACTTGGCCCGCGATGGGTAACTACTTGAGGACGAACTATGGCTGCGTGACACAACCGTGTTCACCGGTTGGTACAAATGTTGTAGAAAAACAAAATAACAATTTGCTGCCCAATCTAACGCACATTTTGAGCAAGCGGGTTGGGGAAAATGGTCGCACTCACCTTGGGCGAGATGGGCGGAGATGTCGAGGGTGGAGGTAGAGGGGCACTTGGCGTTGGCTAGCGTCGTGGATGAGGATAAGCGAGGGGGCAGCCCGGCGAGGGAATGGAATCACGATGAAAAATGGAAGCTACACAAAAGGAGGGTGCAGTTATCATCGGTAGCATTCTATCGAACACGTAAGGGGTAGTGAGAGAGGAACACCTAGGTAGGGTGGGTGGGGCGGCTCTCCTTCGGCTCCCTCAAGTCCTCGGGCGGGTGTCATGGACCCGAAAGTGTGATAGAGGCGAGAGCGAGGCGTTGGCCGGACGGCGGCGAGGTTGGCGAAGGCGGCGTCGAAGCGAAGCGAGGGCGTCGAGGTGGGAGGCGTCGATGGAAGCGAAGGAGGGCGTCGAGGTGGAAGCGGCGTCGCCCGGGAAGCGGCGGCGTCGATGGAGGCGGCGTCGATGGAGCGAAGGACTGATGTCGAGGTGGGCGGCGGTGCTCACGTCGGCGTCGTTTAGTGTAGCTTAGGTTTCTTGTAGGGGGAGCGGTGGCGGTGTTCAAAAGAATCGGGGGAAAAATTTCCAGGCGGCGCCCGATTCACATATATATAAGCATAACACATCATGCGCGGGTCGATTACACCCCGGCTGATGATATATGTTCCACGACGGTTTAATTAACCCAGTACATTGATGTACATACGAATTTGTCGATTCATGAATTTTTAAGCTTTTGTAAAAAGAGTCAAAGGGATCATACATGTGCCTTTATGAAACAAGTGTGTCATCCACCAACGTGTAAAATGGCTTGAATTTTTTTGCAGTCATTTAGACCCAAAATATGCCCCACACAAGATTTTTAGGTTTTCGGTGAATATTTTTCATTTTAGGTTTTTAAGTTCTTTTGCTAAGCGAGTGAGGAAAATGGCAAATTACATCATGGAAACACAAGAATTTAGCATGTATATGTGCATAAATTTGACTCCTAGGCCAAAATGAGACCATGTGGAAAAGTTTGGCATGGTGCCTATATTCTTTTGAAGGGTAGCCTCGGTAAACCTAAATTTCTCGGCCTCGTCACGCTTGAGAAAATCAATAAAGCTGCGAGAAAGTACCAAACCAACTCCTAAAAATCTCCAAAATTTTGGATGACTCACCCACTGATTGTGAAGACTTGGAAAAAGTTTGAGACCCACAGGACACCTGAGTGCATATGAACCCGCGGGTAACATAAACCTAAGTGTATGATTTGTGGTGACAAGGGATCATGCATGTGCCTTTGTGAAGCAAAAGTGTCATCCACCAGCGTGTAAATGTCTTGAATTTTTTTTTTGCGGTCATTTAGACCCAAAATATGCCCCACACAAGATTTTTTAAGTTTTTTCAGGTGAATATTTTCATTTTTAGGTTTTAGATTCTTTGCTAAGCGAAGGAAAATGGCAAATTACATCATGGAAACATAAGAATTTAGCATGTATATGTGCATAAATTTGACTCCTAGGCCAAAATGAGACCATGTGGAAAAGTTTGGCATGGTGCCTATTCTTTTGGGGGTAGCCTCGGTTAAACCTAGAATTTCACCGACGCAAATCGTATGAGAAAATCAATAAAAAAGCTTGAGAAAGTACCAAACCAACTCCTAAAATCTCCCAAATTTTGGATGACTCACTCAATTGATTTGTGAAAAGACTTGGGAAAAGTTTGAGACCCACGGGACACGGTGCATATGAAACCACGGGTAACATAGGAAACACATACAAATCTTAGGATTTTTCCGATCCTTTGCCGGTTTATTTGTTTAACCGGCGGTGAAATAACCCGGCGATGAAACCTCACGGTAGTGATACTTGGCTATCACTCGGTTACGAACGGCCGGTGAAGCTAAATTCCTCTGTTACGCAGCTCTTGTCGGTTCATGAAAGCCACGGTTACCGTCGAGGAGGCACATAGTATAAATAGACTAACTCCATAGATTACATAGTTGGTGAAGAAGCGTTAATTCATCCAAACATAGTGATTAAATTTAGTTAACAATAATGTAACTCCATCGATTACATATAGTGAACAATATAATCTAACTCCATCGATTACATATAGTGAACAATATAATCTCATTCCATCGATTACAATAGTGATCGGAGGCTTGTACTACTTGAGGGGCTCACCTTCACCCCTCATCACGATCGTTGTTGGGACTTTCGTTAGCGGCGAATCTGGGCATTTTAGTGATAACCTCTGTAGTTTTTCAACTTCATCCGTCACTCCATCCACTCCGACAATCTTCCTTTTCCCTTCTAAAACATGCGTGTAGCTTTCCATTTGTTTTGTTGTCGGTGCATAGAAAACTTGCGTAACATCTTTTGCAAGGATGAAGGGTCCTCTCTATATGTGGTCTTGGAGATCAAGCGTATTGAACCCATACGTATCGTGTTGATGGCTGATTTCGAACCCAGCTTTGTAGCGGAAACTGCCTTTGGCCACCGTAGTCTAGTTCCCAAATCTCCTCTATGAAACCATAGTAGGTATCTTCCACTCTGCCCGTTGTGCGTCTGATTCAAAATGAACACCCTTGTTTTGGTATTTGGCTCTTTCCATCTTGCTTTTTTGTGTAAAATGTGTATCCATTGATCTACCGTTACCCCTTGGTACATAACATATGTACTCTTAGGCCCCACACCGGAAATCAGGTTGATTGCAACTCTTTCCCAAAAGCAAGCTTACTCACAACCAATCGCCAAAAATTCATCCAGTATGTTTCTTATGTAGCCCATTCTCGACATGTTGGGATTTTTGCTCTTTAAGCGTAATGCCTTGTGCTGGGTATGGCCTCGCGTCTCAACTTGCTGTAAAAGCGGTGAAATATTGCACTTTGTCGAATGCAACATCGTCTTTTTACTATAACAGATTTAGATGCGATCGTTCCTTTGCCACATATTCTTCCGTTGTGGCGAGATCGCACGGAAGTCCAACCCTCTCCATGTCTAGATAATGTAATGCGAACTTCGATGGCACTTCTTCCGTTGACCATACTTCAACCATGCTCCGCCACAGTGCGAACTGTTGTTCACGACATACCTCCTAAAACTTTTCATCAACCTTCGAGGGAACATCGATGCGGGTGCATTGGGCCAAGGCCTCTAATTTGTTCAACAAGATGAAACGGCCGGATACCTGAGATATCAAAAGAAAGTGCGTGAGAATTCCACCTCAAAAGCAAGCTTAGTTGCCGGATATCTAGCGCGCTACTTGGTTGGTCAGCGTGGACATAGCAATGACGCCTTTTTGAGGTCGCGTGAGGAGCGAGGCACAACTTTAGGATTCAGGCGTTGAGCTTTGGGGGGGCTGGAGACCGATATATAGCGAGGGGGCGGTTGAGTCATAATGACATGACAATCATGGGCCTTCATGCAGCCATAGTTGAACGAGTTCTTTTTCATGTTCACTAGCCTCTTGAGGCTACCAGGGCTGTTCTTTGTTGGGGGAGGAGTTCATTGAAGAAGGAGATAAACTTTTTCTTTTTTGCCCGTTCAAGGTCCATGTCGCTGGCCGAAAGGTACACTGATCATTCTCTAGCGCCTTTGGATCACGGACCCTTCATGATTCCCAAAGTACTCCATGTCTTCCACGTGTGGCTAGTAGATCCTTGAGGTCCCCGGTGTTCATCAAATGATTTAGGGTGCCACGGCACACATTTTTAGTAAGGTGCATGGGATCAAGGCGATTGGCGTACCCTCAATAGTGGCCCGGTAAAGGCGGTTTCCAAAGCGACTTTTTCTTCCGGATACTCCCTTGAGTGCTTTGCCTCACGCCCCCTCCCCTTCCCAAGGACAAAATTCAGTTTGTCTAGTTCGAAGCATCGCTTTCCGTCTTGATAATCTGGAGCCCTCCGTCTTCATATTCCCGAGCGTTCTTTTGTTCGCCGGTACAAAGTGTCCCTCGGTAGGAACCTACGGTTTCTCATATAAACCATTTTATTGTTGCCGGTAGATGTACCGCATGTGTTTTATCAAGCACTTTCGATACATCAGTATAGCCTTTTTTGTCTTTTTCTCGGATAAGCAACCTCGCCCGGCAAGTCGGTGATTGTAGCGATTAGTATTCCTTGGCCGTGACATGTTCCTTTTTGTACTCGTCCCAAACATCCTTCACACCCGTATTGAACATCTCTACGGTTCATCGATCAGCGGTTCTAGAAGTATGTCTATGTCATTCCCTGGGCGTCTTGGCCCTTGGATCGATAGTGGCATTTGGATGAGCGAGCGCTTCATCGAGGAGGTGTGGTAGGAAGATTAACCATCTCTGTGTCAGCCGTATGTGCTTTATGGTTGCTCTAACTTTGGTGAAAGGATTCATCCCATCGTGCTCAAATCAAGCCAAAGGTGCCTTACCTCTCCGCAGAGCTCCTTGTAGAACATAGTATTGGCGGTCCCTCGGTCCGCCCGGGTCGGTGGGTGCCTCATCTTGGTGTCTTTTCGGCCCGGCTCTACGCCATGCGGATCTGTAGCGGCTTGGCTGACTTTTGCACATGCAAACAGCTTGTATGCACCGAGGGGCTATTGGGGAAATACCAAGCGACTTTAACGGGACCTCCTACGCTCTTGCTACCTTCATTTGATGGCCCATGCTTTTGCGTGGTTGTTTACTGGGGCATGCATCCAACTTTTTCGTATTTTGTTTCGCGGTACAATATACAATCATTGACACATCGCGTGGATTTTTTTCGACCTCGAGGCGGAGGGATCATCGCTTGCTTTGGTATGTCTTCTCTGCCAACTCATTGTCTTTTTGGGAGCAATTTCGATTACATAACAAGAAATCGAAGCCTTTGTCGCTCACCCCTTC
The DNA here is from genome assembly GCA_015847255.1 of Hyparrhenia diplandra. Taxonomy (NCBI): domain Eukaryota; kingdom Viridiplantae; phylum Streptophyta; class Magnoliopsida; order Poales; family Poaceae; genus Hyparrhenia; species Hyparrhenia diplandra. Next base: position 17,073 of record JADLZK010007719.1, read on the forward strand.
TACGGTTGTAGTCTAACAGGCAATATATGTTGGCCTCCGGTTTGCTCACTTCACAATCCTTGTACAAATGGCGTTTTTCCATCTTGCCCTCATTTTCTCTAGCTTTTTGTTTTTTTGGCACTAAGAAATCGCGGACTCTCGCATTCGTAGCATCTTAGAAAGGCCATCCTCTTCATCATTGTCATCGGCAAAGAGTATCACTAAAGCAACCCGGTAGTGCCCTCATCTTTGCTTTCGTGCATGTCGGCGTCATTGTTTTCTTGATCATCATTGTTTTTTTCGTGGTGCGGCGAGGGAATGGCGATCATCATTGTTTTCTGCGAAACATTCAAACCAATCTCACCATGCTCTCGTCCATGGTATACCCGGCATGAACGTGTATACAAGTGGTTCGGATACACTCTGTGTTAGCATATTTCCGTTCATTCTTGCAATCCAAGCATGGGCAAAAACATACTTCAACCCCAAAGATGATCTCGCCAACACGCTAGAAAAATGGGAGAACTCCATGAAAGAACCCTCGGTTTTACCGCGGGACCCATACATCCACTCTTGATCCATCTCTACAAAAAGGTGAAATTGAAGACTTGATCAATTCAGCTCGAAAAAAATGTGGTACGGTAGGTGACACATGGACTATTTTGGTCGACAAAATTGTAAAATCGACTCACATACTAACAAGAAATAATTATAGCACCACGGGGAAAACGGCGTAAGTAATTAGGCGACCAACCTTATAGATGATGGATTCTCCACAAATTGCTTGGAAGCCCTAGCAGAAATTAAGTTCAATTGGAGCTCCGCGACTCTAGAATGTAGAAAGAACAAGAACAAGAATCAAGGGATGTACCCATCATTAACAAAGGTAATTTGGGAATAAAATCAAAGGAGCGGATGATTGTTACTAACCTTGAACCAAAAACCATCAAGCCATTCTTCAAATGCAAGCGATTCCTTCCACGATTAGAGCGATTCACCGCGCACTGACGGGAGGGGGGAGGGTCTAAGCAGCAGCCTTCGTTTTGGGATGGCGATGAGTAAGGAAGGAGAACAATGTCACCTTTTTGAGTTGGCTGACTTATCGCGATTATTATTTTAGAACAGTGAACCCGGCCGCTGTACTACCGACGGTCACACCATAGTTTTTAGTGACAACAACCGGCCGGTGTATGCTTTGAGATCATTGGGTTCTTATTTTTACCCGCGGTGATATGAGTCCATCCGATCAGCTGCAGGGGTATAATTTTCCCTGTAGATATAAATCTTCACGCGCGGTATTGACCGGGGAAGTTCGGGTTTACGGTTTTGTCCGGCTTCGAACGGTTCATCCCGCCGGCGTGGTTCATCGTACCGTGGACTAAATTTCGGCGGTGATACGGGCGTAGTGATGAGCGCATTCGTAGTAGTGAGAGCAAATATCGGTAATTTTTGACATGTCTTTTTTGCTACTACGGCAAAGCTCATGTTGATCAACTTACTTGCAACATAATGGTCGGTGAAAACCATTGTGTGCAAAACACGTGAAATTGTCCTAATGTTCTTCTGCAACGTGAATTGTTAGAGTATATGACCTATTCATGCATCCTATTCCTAGTTGATCCTATAGACTAGGCATGTTAGATTCTATGTAGCAGTGTCCGCACACCTATATGTACATGCATATTGTAATCTTTGTTAATCGATCAATCTATATTCATTCAGGTATTCCACCTTTCTACATTCTTTTCAAGGTAATCGAGCTTAGATTGTTGATTTTTTCGCTTTCCTATAAAGACGCCCCGGGAGAGATCGCCTCACGGGCAGTGCCCTTTCCGTAAGGCGTACGCAAGAACGCCGTATGCACGGGCGCGCTCCTCGCGGTGGGCTACCGATCACGCTAACTAGCCATTATTGGTATCTCGCGCTGCCGCCGCCAGCGAGCCGACATTCCACGGCCGGCGCCTCGGGATCGCGTCGTCCCTCGCGTCGCCCGAGATGCGGCCGGCCCTCGCTAGCGGCACCAGCGGCGTCCGGCTCAGGCGTCCCAGGCGTCCGGCTCGAGGCGTCCGGGCCATGACGACTACAGCGCCATCGCGCCCGGCTCCGGGGCTTTGACGCGGAACTTCGCGCTCGGGCCGCATGTCAGCGCCCCGCGGGCGGCACCTGGGGTTACGGTTCGACAGCCGGCGCCAGGCGGTTTCGCCCTGCTCCGCATGTGCCGCGTCTGCGGCAGCGCTCGACTCTCACCCGTGCATGCCCACTCCCAAAATAACATGTCTATTTTTGCACGCACACTTCCATGCATTCCGTGCCTAGTCGCGCTCCACCGGCGATCCCGGTATAAGCGTAAAACGCAGCGCACGCGCTACGCTCCGCATCCGGCTTCTACCACAAACAATGTTTGTCACGCTTTCTTTATTTTTAGCATGGCTTGCATTGTCGAGCGCTTAGCCAATCTTTTATTTCTTTTTCGCTTAGCTTGTTTCTAGTCCAACCACAAAGTAACAAACACCGCCCGGCAATCGCGTTGCCAACACCAATCCGCCAATCCGTGCGCGCTAGCTTGCACGATCGACTCCACACTGCGCTGCACGCATAGCCGCTTGATCTTCGTCACCCGATGGATTTCATGCTGTCCAGAGCCACCGTGGTGGCGGCGAGCGACCCTGCGCCCTCGACCTGTCGCTGCCATGAGGTAGCAAAGTCTCTAGCGTGTCAGCTGCTGTTGGGTGGATCTGCCCATCTCCACGCACGTCGATTTGGGTCGGCGTCTTCGACCCCTACGTGGCTGCGCCCCTACATGCGGCTTCTGCCACTCGATCGGGATTGAGTCACCATTGCCCGTTGACCTTGCGCGATCTACTCCGTCATCGGCATCGACTTCATCGACACCATCGCGAGTACTACTGGCGCATCTTCTCCGAGCAACGAGGGCTGCTGCTGTAGTCGCCTCATCGGGCGCAGAGCACGCCGCGTGTGTCCACTTCGCCATTGCATCCGCATTGTTGTTCCCTGTGCATTGGCGGATGTCGCTGCGTCTCGGCGTCATCGCTGGGCTGTGCTTGCTGGCCGGCGTCCGCCTCCGTCCGCACTAAGGTCTTCGTCTTCGCTGATTGGGTCTTCGTCATCGAGCTGCCGCCTACCTCGTCGTCGGTGAGCATCGCTCGCCGGCCCTCGCATCGTCGGCTGAGTCACACTGCGCCCGATCGCGTCGCTACCGCTATTTGCTTCTCCTTTGTCGGCCACAACCACATGGTTGGGGCTCTCTCCCTTATACGCTCGGTATTGGCAACACCCGAAGCGTGCCTCGTCCCGGCGTTCTTTGGATCCGGCAAATCCATCTACGTCTCGGCGCCCGCAGGCGGCTATGACTGCATCGACCGGCATCGACCCTCCGTTCTCGCCCGTGCGCGCTCGATGCGTCGTCAGCCTTTCTTCACGTCCCACGGCCCCGACAGGCGTCGACTTCTGCATCGCCTCCTCCCACGCACGAGCGCCTCGGCGTGTCCGCGTCACCACCATGGCGCCCCTCGATGCGCCTGTAGCTCCATCGACAAGGCAACCCGACTACAACTATGTTGACCGCGGCATCTTCGAGCATGGCTTCATTGACCACGGCTTCTACGCCCTCACGGCTCAGCTACGTCGACATTGGCACCAAGGGCTATATGCATGAGTCCTGCCGGTTTTTCTCTCGATACCAGCGTCACGCCTCTGCACCAAGTTGTGACTGCGGGGGATGTTCGATTGACTTCTTCTCGAGTCCTCCACGGTTTGCGGTGCTCCCGTTGTGACTGCGGGGGAATGTTAGAGTATATGACCTATTCTACATGCATCCTATTCCCTAGTTGATCCATGTAGACTAGGCATGTTAGATTCTATGGCTAGCAGTGATCCGGCACACCTATATGTACATGCATATTGTAATCCTTGTTAATCGATCAATCCATTCATTCCCAGTATTCCACCTTGTTCACATTCTTTCATGAATCAACATATGGTGCCCATCTGCTCCATGAATCTCAAAGAAATCGCTAGCACCATGTACATACCACTCAAATCTTTGAACAATGGATCCACTCAGCTCATTCTTACGCTAAAGGCACCAGAGATAAATGACTTGGTGGCATGTTCTAGTCGTGTAGGAAAGGAGGACTTCCTCACCTCTTGTTCCATCTGTTCACCCTCTACAATTATCTGCTTGCATTTGTGCAATGTGCCATCACATTCTTGATGAGCAGCACGCTTCAGGTTTTTATGCCAACGCAACAAGGATGCATCAGTGACCTGCCACTTATTAGATATATCGAGAGCAGCCTCCAGCGAGATGTGGTGCCATCTCTAGCCTCTCCAAGTTTCTGTTCACATTTGATTCCTCTTTCTCCTTGTATTTTTAGAACCAGCCCAGATAGGATTTGGCTAACTGTTTCCTGGATAACTACGGAGCTAACCATCTCCACCATGAGCATTCAAGCATATGTAACACCCCTTTCCTGCTTAACAAAAAGAAACATATAACAGTATGCATAAGAACATAGATATATGAACTTGAACCACAAGTAAAACAATCGTTCTTAGTAGAATTCCAAATCTACCTTGACAGAATAGCACTAAAACGGTTGACAGTAATCCTGTGTATAGAGAGATGGTCTGGATGCTAAAAACTGAACTTGGAGATGAGAACTTAAAAGAACAACAACACAGTCCAAGACTTAAGGGGAAAAAGTGCAGACATGTCCATTATTATGGAGGTGTCCCATAGCGAGGGTGTGAAGACCTGTCACATGGAAGGTGGTGTGTTGTAACTATCAATGACCAGAAGCAAAGTGACATACAACAGTTCTGAATTTTCATATCAGCATTCCAAAGAGTTTGCTAATTTACTTGCAAATCCTCGGAAGTTTTACAACTTCTGTAAAAAGAGTATATGCCAAGTTAAAAAAAAAAAACTCATCTCCAATAGTTTGACACATAATTCACTCTGCCGGACCGGATCTAACTTCCATCGGCAACCACTGAGAGAGAAAAAAATTATGTTTATGCCTTTCACCTTGAAAACTTATATTTGTGAACCCAAGAGGAAACAAAATTTTTGTTTATGCCCTTCCACCTCTTCTTGTACGGATGGATCATGCCAGGATACGGCGCGTATATGTATGCAGCGCGGAGGAGGAAGATATAGCAAAAGTTCTGAAAGATGGCAACCTCATTTAATAGTAAACTGTTGGAGACTAAAATTTCATGTTTAGCAAAATTTCAAGGGATGGCAACCACATAGCAAACTGTTCATTATTCTAAGGTGCTCAAAAGTCGGAAAAAGTCTCAGCATTCTCCACATGAAAGATGCATGCCTTGAAAAAAAGCTCTTGCTTTGTCGCTGGCAACCGCCAGGGGATGAAGCAAATATATAAATACTTTTCAAATAATTTGGAGCCTTTATTGCTTGCTGTTGTGAAATTTCGTTCATCGTATTGTTGTTTAGAAAAAAGGTAAACTATGCCTGATGCATCAAACTAAAGACGAGGGGGTTAATTGCTGGGAAACAAAAGGAAAAGAGATTGTAATTCTAGACATGAAACGAAACTTTTTACTCCAGTCTCTACAAGAGTTTTACTTTTATACACATCCAATTCATCCGTGTGACTCTTGCGGTGGCGTCCATGCTCCGGCGTCCTGCCTGGCCAACGAGGAGCAGAGCAGGTCTGGGCTTATGGGCCGGGCCATCTCAGTTCCACAGAGGAGCAAATAAGGCCCAGTTTGAACTGATAAAGAAAGAGACTTTTGGGGACCACAAAGACGGCCGGCTTGGTTGCAATGTGGCAAGACTTATGGATTTTTGAATGGAGCAGGTTGTTGAGTTTTCAGATTTTAGATGGAGCAGCACACAAAAACGTGTCAACGAAATATGCATAATCTCGAAAAATATGTACATGCAGCTTGTTTGTAAAGGAAATATAAACTAGTATGAAGAAATTACATGGCCAAAAGCTTTGCATGTGTCACCACCAAATGAAAAGAACACACTACTTATCAAAGCACTTTTGTACAAGCAAAGGCCATTCAAGATGATACCTTATCAAGGAGGTTCCTCAGATGACCCTCCTTGGAACCGCCTCCTCTTCACAACTCAGGATATTTGACTTACAATTGTACTCGGGCGCACTTGCTGTTCTAGGGCGATTTTCGCACAATGAAGTAGGCAACACCATGTCCTGCATAGCAAACGCATTCTATAATCTGATAAATCAGGCTGGCAAATGTAGCATTCAATCGCCTTTAATCGCACCATCTCATCAATTTGTTGCAAGCTCTCACACTTATCGCTCTGCTTTCCTTCAATGACCTCAACACCAGTCTTCCCTGTATGCATTCATGCAGAAGTGAGCGCGAAACCCACTCCCAGCTTCAGGGGCGGCAAGTCACCCACTGCACATCTCTGCCATCTCCTTCCGCTGATGTGTTTACATGTTGGTGCACTCAGAGGCCAAACATAGGTCTCAACATGTACCAGGATAACCTGCCTGGGGTCTGCAAGAATAGTTCTGATGGAATGTTGAATCCAGCACAACCGTTTGGTTTGCAACATAATGCATCCCATCGCCAAAACTGGAAACATTCCTGTATTTTGAAATCTTGCAAGCTGAAACATGGAGCAAAGTGCCTGAATGAGAAATATCTTGCAGAATGAGTGAGTTCTCCCACTATAGCTTCAGCTATATGCTTTCATAGAAGATGTGAATGACTGCAAGCATCTTATAGCAGTTCCAACAATATCAGTGCTCTCTGACAATCTTAGCATCAGTGCGAGAGCAAAACTTCGTCGGAATCTTGCAATCTTCAGAGAAATTCAAGCGCTGCTTCGACACCACGCCCTTCCACACACATGGGCCTATGTGAAGCCGATGGAGTATGCTTTCCTCACCTTCTTGTACTGCAGAGTTTTGCCCTGAAGAAGTTTCCTGACAAGAGGGCTGGAGAACATGAATCGCTGAGGTGAGCATCCTGAATCCACATCTTTGAGAAAACGGTTGGCACATTCTGCCAACCACTCAAATCTTCGAACTTCAGACCAGTCAGTGTCGTATTTGCCAAAACCAGGAAAATAGGAGGATATGGATGACTAGGTACCTGTGCAATCGGTTGGTGAAGGAGTTTGTTGATGGTTTCTCCATCTCTAAAATTTCTGTGGTTTGCTGCTTGCTGCACTTCTGCAGTAGATATTCACAGTCCTCCAAGGCATGTTCAAGAAGCTTCCTGCGCCGTGGGGACACATCTGTGATGGGCATCCTCGGAGATCGCTCAAGTGCATACTGAAGTTCGGTGTGTGCCATCTCAAGTCTCTCAAAAGGATGTCCTCTGGATGCCATCTCCTTGTTGTCATCATACTTGGCGAAGAGGTAGGAGGAGATAACTCTGCTCACAGTCTCCCTGAACAAAGGCTGAAGCCACCAAGTTGGCCGCGACCATGAGGGACCACTTATGCAGACTCCTCTCCACAGTTCACTTGTTCTGTACAGGAAGTAGATACAGTAGAGCTTATAAGGAAAAGCTAATGGTGGAGTGAAACATGAGGGTATTAATAAAACTCGTTTAAACATGTGGGTATTAGAGGAAGTTTCATACCTTGCTGCCACGTTACTGGAGTACTCACCTCTGTCTGAACATCCTAGTTGGGAACTCCTCAAGATAGGGTCAACTGAGGGGGAATTCATTCGTTCACACCTTGCTTTCACCATCAATACAGCTGTGCTGTGGAATATGCACTGAAGAGATGAGGAAATAAGTACCTCCAGTCAGAAAAGTCATCAGTAAGGCTTTCACAATGAAGGGAGGAATTGCCCCTCAATGGTACCTTTGAGACACTTCTAGTCAAGCACAATATTGAATTCGAGCAAAAAACACTGACCAGGCCTGCCATGGTGGAGCCCTCTTTGCCTCTTTTGTAGATTGTGTTTCATCTAGGAAAGGAATTCATCACATCCTATTCCATAATCAATCTGCTCGCCTTCACAGGATTCACTGCTTGCATCGTGTCATTACAATCTTGAGCAGCACACTTGAACTTTGTTATGCCAATGGATAAAGGGATGTATCAGTGACCTGGGAGAGCAAAATCTAGCCAGATATGTAGTGTGGCATCTCTAGCCCCATTGATTCCTCTTTCTCATATTTTGAACTAGACTGGATAGAGTTTGGCTAACTGTCTGCAGTGTACATCTTATAACTGAATATAGTCTGTATTAGAATTCAGCATTCAAATACGTAGCACCCCTTCTGTGCATGCTAAAAGCAAAATCAAAACAGTACATAACAGTATGTGTAAGAAATGAGATATTAGATATTGCTACTAACATGGATGCGTCAGGTGCAAGGGGTTTTAAGTGGAAAGATTTTTATATAGATTGTATACAAGGTAAAAATACTGATTTAGAGAGGAAGGACCAATAATCGACAAAGTTTATATACTACTACTTATTCTTAGCCAACCAGAATGGATGGATGAAGTGAAGTAGTAGAGGTCATTTCCATGAAAGCAAAATGACATTGCTACAACTTGAAGATGTCTTGATCAAGAGAAGTGAATGGAAGGAATTGTGAAGTCAAAAGAAAGAAAAGTCTTTGTCTTTACATGAAAGATACACCATGAAAGTGTCATTTTTCGTTTCTGTAAATAATCGCTAGGGGACAAAGGCACATATATATGACTCTTTTCTAAGAATGTCATGCCACGGCCTATCGTTCGGTTTTCTCTTCTAAAGAACTAGTGGATTCCCAGCGCGTTGCCGCGAGGTGTGAAGGAGAATTCTATAAGTTACAATATTAATATCACCCTCTTATTCTTTTTCTTTCTTTTTTTTTTTATTTTCTTTTCCTTTTTCTCTATGCCAACGGGTCCTACTTATAATTTTATCAAAATATATTCATGTGAGATCTTGTTTTAAAGGATTTATTAAAATATATTTAATGGTGTAATCAAAATTTTTTTATGTCATAGATATGTGGGGCATGTTAATGTCTTAATGACGTGGCGCAAGGGAAGGGGATTAGTGGGCTGGCGAGGTAGCATGCTAGTAGGGTGTTAGTGGGATGGTGAGTTGAAAAAGTCGTGCTTGTATGTCTAGAGAATTAGGCTAGTGGGGTTGAGCATAAGTTTTATAGATGTCATGCGACTATCGTTTCCCCTATGTATCTACGGACTCATCGTCATTGCTTGATGTTGTGAAATTTGGTTTCAACTTGCATCTTATCTAGATTCTTCGCGATGGATATGGGGAGGGTGGATAACAAAGTAGAGACCAAAGGATTAATTGTTTGGCAGAAGGAAAATACAATATATCTCTGTATATTAGCTAGATTTATTACAAATACAATGTAGCCATATGGGGTCAGAGCAGGCTTGGCACTGGGCTGGAGCCGTTTCTATTCAAACAGAAGATTTATGGGCCGATTAAGGCCCAGCTTGAGATGACAAACGACCCTTTTGAAGCCTAGGAAAAGTGCTTATTTTCTACTCCATCCGTTCCAACAAAACACAGTACATTTTTAAAAAACAAATCACAATACTTTGTAGAGACGTGGCATCCCTTTCCGGTAGGCCTTTCAGCTTTTGACCTGCCCTTCTCCGAGGAGAAGTAGCGGTGATGGCAATATGCGAATTGCCGGCGGATAGAGCACCTGGGCCTGACAGTTCACAGGAGGCTTTCCACAAAGGCATGCTGGGAGATCACCTCTCAAGAATTACGTGGTGGTCGTCCTGGCACCTCAACAACGCCTTTATCATTTTGGCGCTGCCTAGAAGCCGGATGCCAACGCCGCCAGTGCAGTTTTGACTATCACGATGATTCTGATTCGAAAGCTCGTTTCCAAGTTGATGGCCATGCACTTAGCACCGCGGTTGTCGCCAAACTAGAACGCCTTCATTAGAGGTCGAACAATCCATGGCAACTCAATTGGCCCTAATTACAAACTCAAAGAAATATACTAACCTTCAGTTTGTTCACACAGATAGTAGACAAACTCAAAATAAAATAGCATTAATCATATTAATATTTAAAGGAAATTCTAATAACAAAGGCGTAGGCAATGCGGCGAGCCCGCACACCCTCCGGCTGCCCCATAAATACCACCCTCCCGGCACCCACATTCCTCTCTCTCCCTCCCTCCCCTAACTCGGGTGAGCTCTCACGGTGGCCTCCTCGTGCTGTGCCACCACGCCCCCGACGGTCTCGCCCTACGGCGTGGCCATGGCGGATGTGGCAACGGCGGCGGCACGCGGAGGATCCACTGATTTGGTGGCGGCAGCCGCGATCTGCGGATCGGTGGCGTGGATTCGTCAAATCGGTGGTGGATGCAAATCCGCCGGATCGCAGCAGCGACGGTGAAGAATCTTGTAGCAGCAGTCATGGATCCAGCCCTAATCTAGCGGCGACGGCTCTAGGTAGGCATGCCTCCTCTCTCTCTCTCTCTCTCTCTCCCTAGATCTCACAATAGCTTCCAATGATCTCTCTTCTTATCTCCCTACTCGGCAGGGTATATAGAGATGGGTCTTGTGGGCGAGGTAGGTAGGGCCAATCGATTGGGGACGACCGATTAGCCGGCTTGGGGATAACCTATGGGGCGGGCGGTGGGTTGGGGTCGAGGGGTGGGGAGGCTTGCCGAAATTTGGGAGAGAATGGAACCGGTGGGGGAGAAGGGGAAGGGTGTGCGGGTGTTGTAAAGCCGGCCCGGGGGCGAGCGCGAAGTCGTGGAATAAAGATCTGGTTGGGGTTCCCTTTTTTTGCAACCAAAATTATTTGTGTCCCTAATGTCTATGTGGGTAGGCTAAATATTCTATGATCTTTAGGCAACACCGATTTGCCAAATCCCTTTCTCTATCTCTTCCGCTAGATCGGACTAGGGTTCAGGCGAGCTCTCTCTTCTCCTCCAACTCTAGTGGGTATAGAAAGTGCCGACCAATGGAGGTAGGCGAGGCAGTAGTGGGATGGTCGACGGGCGTCATAGGGCGCCGCTGGCGGTATTTGGCAGCTGGGCGTGTCAGGGCGGGGAGGCTCGCTGAAGCCGGAGAAGATGGCGGTGATGGGGTGTGCAAAGGCAGCCGCTGTGGGCGCTTAGGTTCGCAGTAATAGCGCCCGCTGTTGGTGGTGGTTGGTGGCTTGGGGCACCAGAGTCGCAAATTAAAAGATCTTGTTGTTTTTAAATTTTTGGCAACCAAATTAGCTTGCTTCCAAAATTGAGGTGTAAGCGCAAAGTGCATTTGATGCATACGCGTTAAAAAAATAAATTATCTTAGAATAATATTTCTAATTGTCATCAATTAAATGCATGCAAAATCCTCTATTTGATTTAGATGACGATGTACGCCAGCACATAGACAGCAATCGACAGTAGCCTCCCACCGGCAGAATTTTGTTTTGTGAAGTTGAGCAGAGGGCCGAGATAGAGAAGAAAATCCTAACCCGTACGACATCCTGCATCTCCCCGAACATCCAGCAGATGTCGAGAGACGGCGCCACCTCCGCCGCCGGCGCTTGTGATTCACGTCGTCGGAGAATCCTCCTCCGCATCACGCCTGAAGACCAGCCTGCCTCACCCGTGCCTCGCTCTGCAAGTCTTGGCGCCGCCTCCTCTCCGACACCGGCACTGGTTTCGTCCACCAGTACCGAACATTCCACCGGACGCCGCCCATGCTCGGCTTCTTCCAGGAGCTGTGACAAAGGACACCTAGGTTATCCAGTACGTTCCCACCATACAGGCGTCGCCGGTTACTGAACGGCAGTCAGTCCCCACAGGAAGCCCACCACCCCTGCCATATCCTCGACTGCGCCATGGACGTGTGCTGTTCCAAGCCGACCACCAGTCATCACGGGTTCATCGTCTGGGATCCTATCAGTAGCAATCAGAAGTGCATCTCCCCACCTGTGCAAGTGCAACCGCACAGAGTGAGTTGTCCGCTGCGGTGTTGTGCTCTGGCGGGGCTGTGACCACCTGGGGATGCAGTGAGGGGCCTTTCCTTGTGAGAGATTTGTTGTAGGCATATGACACCGAGATGTTGGACGACGATGAAGATGATTTCGCCGACGGAGGTTCTGCATGGGCTAGTTTTGTACTCATCAGAGACTGGAGGTGTGGAGCGCGTCGACCTCCATTAATGTCGATTACACCATTGACGTTAACCTCCAGTTATTCCTCCAGCAGAGATGCAATTTACTTCATCCTTGATAGTGGGCGAAAAATCCCCGCAGTTTGGTCGGCGGTGTCCTATCGGTGGTCAACAACGCGTAGCCCCAGCTCGAACCGAACATGATCTTTGCCGCGTGCAGGGATGGCGGCGCTGGAACGCATCTGTGGAGAACTGGCTTGCACCTGTGGTCGGCAAACGACTGACTCCTCGGCAGTGCGGCAAAACGGGCTGGGTAAGGTGTAGGGAAGTTGAGCTGATGAGATTATCCCAATCTCGATTGGTAACCCGTCAGCTTCCATTTTGATTTGGCTAGCTTTGCGGAAGGCACTGGCTCAGGATTTTCATCAGTGCAAATGATGACCTCTTCACCATTGAACTGGAAGTCTGGCCAGATCCACAAGGATGGCAAAGAGAACAAGTTACCCCTCCCATATTTCCCTTACGTGAGCTTCTACACACACTAATAGTAGAGTTTTTATTTCAGCGTATTTATATGATTCAATATTTATTCATACTGTTGCAAAATTACTTTCCTAAAGGATATTATTTCTAACTTGTGAGTATTTACAATGCAAAATTATGCCCTCCGCAGATATTGTTCTAGTGAGGAACCGATAATACGTGATGGTAACTTCGATAAACAAATATGAACCTATTGAATTTTAAGATGCTATCTCAACAATGAAGAGTGTCAATACTAACTTGTTGGTAGTTTTACTAAGAAAAACCTTCCATATGTGTGTTGCCACTTGACAATCTATATTGTGTTAAGAGCTTTGTGGCTAATCTTACCACATATTTCCGAATCTCAGTCCCACAAATTCAGCAATATTTCATATACATGTGAGATATTTTTTTTATGTCATTTTTATTATTTTTTCTTTTTCAGGTCTATTTAACTGAATGCAAGTGCCAGTATTGACTGGTTGATCAAGCTACTGTGGGGAAAGTGCCTGAGGTTGATGCTTGAGATGTTTTCGTATCAGTTCTCTGTTAGAAAAGAGTATATTATTATGTGTTTTTAGTATGATGTTTCATCTTCAAAAATTTTATGAGTCCATGATTGTTGTTTTTCTTATATGCTTGTCTTTGATCTCAACACCCAAATCATGGTCCCTGGCAGTTTAAAAAGGTTCAAAATGATGTGTCACCGTCTTCTCTTGTTTTGAAAACAATCTGTATGATGGTTTAATAGTTATATCTTGAAGATCATTTGTATGGTATAGCTAGGCACTACATTCAAAACAATTACTCAAGGCACTGGTTCAGTTTTCTATTACTGCATCTGAAACAAATTGTAGTTAATTTGTTACATTTCAGTTTGTGTATTTCAATGTTTTGCTCAGAAGTGGCTTCATAAATAAAATAGTTTTAAAACTTATCGTATTGAAATATTGTGCTTAAATTTTGGATAAAAGAAGGGACGCAAAACAATGAGGAGGCAAGTGGTTGCTCCTGTTTTTTCTTTTTGTAGGCAATCTGAAGCCACATTAAAAAGGGCAACCCTGTAACCATGAAAACTGTGTATCTCATATATAAGTGTGTGGTGTTCATATCGTGTTCACAAGATTTTAGCATTTCAATATTTTAGAGATTATGCTAATGCTAAATGGCCACTGCCAGTTTTGATGCTTTCATCCATCCATCAGCTTGAATTTGCTTCTGTCAACATAATGGAGACACTTACAGTGTTCTGTGTTGGTATGTGTTGTTCTGTGTTGGGTGTAAGTTATTAAAGGCAATCACGGGTATGTAGTATGCTTTATTTTGACAAATTCTAGAGAATCAATGTTAGCCCCACGTAATTATTCAGAAGGTTTACACTTATGCTCTTTTTTGTTTTTTTGTTTTTAGATAATGAATGCTTGTTTTTGTTGTGCGCATATTAATAGGCAGAAGCAGGTACATGGAGAAAAGAACACCCCTCACATAAAGATATGATATCAAAGATAGCCACCAACAAATCCTTTTCTAGTTGTGTTTGCTAGTTAAAAAAAAAAAAATGAGAAGATCAAAATTTTGTTGTGGGATTGTCTTTCTTAATTTTAATGTACACAAGGTCTTTGGTGGGTTCCAAAAGAAATTCTGTCCGGATTGTATGGTCACACAAAAAAGAGATATGGGCAAAACCAAGTCATATGGTCACATGAAATTTCTCCGTATTGCTTCTGTGAATGATGAAGCGGGTCATTTTGTGTCTGGCTTGTATGGCCGTATATACGTAGTCTCCAGTTTCATAGTGTACATATCTAACATAAATAGGATTCAATTGTTAATTTTTCAAGCTCATCTTTCGATGATGGCAACCAATTGAACCCGGGAGATTTTGTAGTCACATCTGTTCTTTTTTTTTTTTTTTTTTTTTTCCGCCGAGGGGAAAAACCCCATTTCCATTCTATTCAAGCGGAAATACTAAATAGTTTGACAGATTCAGACAGTAACAGAAGAACGACTTAAGCTGCTACATCCAGTAGACTCAACTAGACTTAACTTCTTGCTACTTAAACCAACCTGAAAACTTGCAGCCAACTACTGCACCGATCGCAGCATGAAAAAGTATACCACGACTGAAGACAGCCGATTTAAACCGACTACAAGGGGTACACTTATTACGCACCAACATAAAGAATGCCACCATCAAAAAGACAGTCTTGCAACCATTCCTCACAATCTTCTCCACCACACTGACCACCTGAAAGAAGATTGCGCTTGCCATCTTCATGATCAGAAGCAGCAAATCGGCCTGCACGGAGGTTTCCTTGAGCAAAATATCCTTTGCAATCTGGAGCATCGGATTTGGCCCCATCCACCAACATTCTTTGTTTCTATTGTCATATAAGCCTGACCAATATGTCATAAGAATGAGCATGACACACAATCTCAATTGGGTTTTTCAAAACTTTCTTATCAAAAAACAGCTTTGTTTCTACACTTCCAAATAGACCAACATATAGCACCTAAACCAACTGCATAGAACATTTGTCCATGAGGTAACCAAACTGAACACCAATTCAATACTGATTAAAATTTGTAGGAATATTATTTGCACCAATAGATTGTGCCACAACAGCCCAAATTATCTTAGAAACAGAACAGGTAAAAAGCAAATGATCACAGGGATTCTAATTCATCACAAAAGCACATTTTGGGTCACGACCATTCCTTTTAACCATGTTATCCTTGGTTAAAACTGCATTATTTGCCATTGCCACAAGAAAATTTTTATTTTTTCAGGAATTTTGCTTTTCCAAATCATTTTATAATAAGGTCCGAGGAGCCCGACCACGGTGAGCATATCATAAATTGATTTCACGTAGTACCCTATTCTTTGTCAGATTCAAAAACCACCACATCGGGTAAATCATTGCTTTGTCGATTAGAACAATCCCTGCATTAAGTCTTCTCCCATTTACGATACAGGGTCCCCCAACCATCTTCTAAAAAGTCATATTAGCACTCGACTGGCATTCAAGACAGAAATATCTTTTTCATTTGCTAGAATAAACAAGTCAGGATGTAGAGAGGCAATGGGTTGGTCATACAGCCAGGTTTCATGCCAAAATCTAGTAATATCCCCTCTATGAGTTATAACCCCTCTCTGCCATAAAGATAGATGTCTTGACTTTTAGCATATCAGCCCACATTGGTGAGTCATTAGCTCTATGACCCACTTCATAAATGGTTTTATGACTTAGATATTTGAATTTGATAATTGTCTGCCAAAGGCCATCCTCTTTCTCCAGTTTCCACCATTTACATATCAAACTAATATTCATTTTCTAGGATTCTTAATTCTAAACCCACGCTTTTTACTCTTGCTTATAATTTCCCATTTAACAAGATGATATTTTTTTCTTTATACTACCTCTGCTTAAAAGGATCATTTGCTTTTCAAGCTATACACTGTATACCCTTGGGTAATAGATAAAACAGACATATGATATATAGCAGTATTACTATAACTAGACTCACTAATATTTTTCTTCCAGCCATGGACAACAGACCTCCCTTTCCAAATGTCGAAGCTTTTCTTTGCTCTCAAGATTTAATTACCTTTGACAATCTGAAATCATTACAGTTTTTATATATAGCAAAACAAGAAGAGAAGTAGACACATAGACGAGAGATAATCTAATTTATATCCTAGTTTGTAACAAAAAATATTATTTGAAAAATGTCTTCGTACAAAGGGATATTAGAATTGTGAGGAATGTCTCGAACTATTTAGAAGTTTCAAATTTTCAGAAAAATAAGAATACAATAATACCACAAATACGTTTAGTGCATCAACAATTATGGAAAACAGAACAAATCAGTGTGCAATTTCACAAGCTACAAATTTGATACTTCCTCCATCAATCACTCTGAGGCATATATTTCCGGGGTGTGCTGGGGTCGACCACCCCATTTAGGGGTGCTTTCAGTCCAACCACACAAATGGGGCTCCCACGTCGCCCCAAGCTTCTTTTTTATTCCTCCCGCCGCCCTTCGGCGCCCGCGCCCACCGCCCAACCTTCGACCCGCGTGGCGCCCGACCAGCCCTTTCCCGGCGACCTCACCGCACCACTGCCTTCTCCACGTCCGCGACCCCGCCTCCCTACGCCGTCGTCGATCGCCCTTGCCATCTACACATAGCCAACAGGCTGTCCAGCCCTAACCCGCTCGGTGGCGCCGCCGCCCGATCAACCCACCACCACGACGGGCTGTGTCGATGACCTCCGCCGGTGTAGGCCAGCCGGATTCTACAGCTGGGAAGGGAGATAGCGTTCAACTCCGGTGTGAGGACCCTAACCTCCACCGCCAAAGAGCGCTTTGTTCACGGGATTGGGTCGTGGAGCGGATATTTCCTATATTTCCTAACCACAAAGTCTTCTAAAAAATAAACTACGAGTAGCTTTTAGTTTGTCTAGTTAATATACTGTCATCCACGGCTGCCATTGTCAAGATTTTTTTGGTCAACAATACTAATAAATAAGGATTAGGAAATAAAGAGTTTAAAGTTATATTAGGAAAATAAGGTGAGTTCCTTTGAAATGAGGTTTTCTCATCTATAGGGGAAACCTTTTAGAGATTGCTATGGTGTGCAAGACCACCACTAGGGACTATAAATATTAATAAGGGTGATGTAACCTCTTTGTTTTAAGCAACCAAAAGAAAAAAATATTTCCTAGCTGCCCTACTCTCTCCCACGCCGCCGCCCTTGCCCTCCCTGCGGTCGCGCTGCTGATGCCGCCGCCACCCGCCATAGCGCCCAGTCGTCGCCGGAGCCCGACTCGACTATGACACATGGTATTTGGAGACAGCTCATTCCTCGGCCTCAACCAATGGCTGCGAGATGTGCGGATGTTCCGCACCCTCAAGTCCCTCCTCGACGACAACCGTCAAAATCAACCACCGCTTCAACTCCATCAAGACTTCGCCTTCGCCAAAGATCGAGAACTCCGCGCCGACACCACCGCCACCACCCGGTTGCCGCCACCCGCTCGCCCCAAAGACATCGCCGCGACATCAATGCCGACACCGGTGTTGATGCCCCCACAAAGCGCCGACAACGCTGTTACCTCCACCAACGACACCACCACCACCAACTCACCCAACCATGTACAACGCCGACGAGTTGAATTCGTGACACCGTCGGAAGTTTTACCGTCCGCAATGGCGCGAATCATCACCCGAAAGAAAGCTGCAGATCGGGTTGCGGCTACGACCTTCCGGCAAGAGCATCATCGATGCCCCCACCTCCAACCACCGGCTTACTAGCAACACGGCGCCAACCTGCGGGCGGATAAATGGCGCCACCCACGTCCGTAGCTCATCAACCCACCTACACTCATCTCGCCTACACCAACCTGCCACACGGCGGTATGCGGTTCGCGTCGACATCGCTTTTTCATCTTATAGGATCGGCACACCACGGTACCACCGCATGACTAGGTAGTCACCCATGGAGGCCGGGACACCTTCACATGGTGTGCGCCGCGCGTGATTTCGGGCGCCCCATTGACCACGACACTACCGGTGACCTCGCGCCACCTCGGCAGACGGCGCCCTCTAGGACTACATCGACGCCTTCAACATCTACGTCACGGCGTCGGCATCCCCGAGAGCTTCACCGAGTCTACCTCTTCACCAACGGACTCAGGTGCTATGCTACAGGACTCACTACGATTGGGGAGGTACCCGCATGATGGATGTGGCGATCCAACTCGCTCGTCACCTCAATAACCCTTCACCACCTCGCCACCCAACTCGCAACAAAGCGACAAAACCAACGACAAGACGGCCAACCGAAGCGATGACACCTTTGAACCAATCCAAAGGGCGCCTCACCCTCGGCAAACTTGGGTGAGCTGGTCCCCTCTACGTCCCTCACTAGCTCCATCTTTGCGGTGTCCACAAAAACGCTTAGCTCCAAATCATCGCCATCACCATTGAGCTCCAAGCCGTGGGCTAGCATGGACACTACACAACGGCATCATTCGGCGCATTATCAAATCTACACGCCCTAAGCACGATCCATCCTTCCAAGATATTCTCAGCGGGGCGGGATTTCCCGCGCATGGCCTCGTAGTCGCGCTTCCATCTATCGATGTCTTCACCAAGCAACGCACACCTTTCCAAAGCAAATATCCGGCTCATGGAGGAGCAACCTCATGGTTCTAGAGGAAATCACGATCCTATAGCCCGGCGACAACCGGTATAGTTCGCCAACGTCAACAACATACGCCATTGGCGCGATGGCAACAAAGAGGACCGTGCGAGATGGCAGCAGTACCAGCGGTCGGCCCCATCGCCGACACCACAAGCGACCTGCTTTACGGACACCTCCTCCACTTCACCTCGACGCCCTCGGCTTCGGTCCAACATGCATGCAGCCGGCATACATGCAACTGGATGTCGGCATGGTCTACACCATTCCAAGGCCATCACCAATCCTACAGACTCTCCACTTTAGCGGCTGCACACAAGAGGGCCATACGCCTACTTGTCCGTCGACCGGGTACCTCCATTTGACTTCTCCCGCGCTATGTGCTCTGTGCTCTCCGTGCCGCCCCTGCCCTCAAGCCCGCACGTCACCGCTGGTGCAAGCGCCGCCCGCCGCCCGCGCCCTAGCCGACATTGTTGTGCGGGCGGCTCGACTGATTTATGACGGAGGCTGGCTCGACACCACACTCTCAAAAAATGGATTAAGCATTTTAGTTTGTCTGTAGTTCATAGAAACACTCTTAATTAAAAAAATTAAAAAGTATCTTAAAATATTTCTAATTGCCGGACTTTAAAATGGGAAAAAATCTTGATACCTTTGATTTATGTTCGATGACACAGGCACCAGCTATACCCAGCACCACGACTCCTGCTGACTCAGGGCCTCACGGCAAAAATTCCTTCGTGGTGGAGCCGATGAGGCCCGAGCCGAGAGAGAATAATCCCTACGACCACGATCCCAACCCGGTCGCCATCCTCAACCTTGCTCCTGTGATCAACCGCCGGGGCCGGCCGAGATGGCGCCGCCTCACCGGGGCTCATGGACGCACGCTATCGGCGAGATCCTCTCCGCCTCCTCCTGGGGACGCCCGGCGTGCCTCGCTGAGGGCCTCCCTCAAGCGCAGAACCGGCGCCCCTCCTCTCCAACCGTGTGTTCCTCCACCAATACGTGCCTTCCACCGGACGCCGCGTGTTGGGCTTCTTCCAGGAGCCGAGGCATCGCAGGGCATCGGATCGGTTCATCACTACGTTCCCACCATACAGCCGTCCACCGGTTCCACAAAGAAGAAATCGCCGTCGCCGGTGCCCGCCCACACCACCTACAAAGCGGTATCCTTGATCGCCGCCTTCCGGCCGCGTCTTTGTTCCAAGCGAGTACCACGATGACACCACGTGAGATTTCGCGGTGCGGGATCCTATCACCGGCAATCACAAGTGCATCTCCCGCCCGGTGCACCCAAACTCTAACTACATGTTTCATGGCTGCAAGGGTATGCGCCGTGGATGGCTGCGACCACCTCGGATGCAATGTGGGGCCTTTCCTCGTGCTTATCATTGGTACATATTACGACAATGGAGTCGATGTCGCATGGGCTAGCCTCTACTCATCAAAGAGCGGGCGTGTGGGGCACACCGACATCGGTTGCTCTAGAATCCATTTGCTTCTTGGACTTTGTGCTGCCAAGTCTGCTCATCAAAGACATAATCTACTTCATCGTTGATGGCGCGGAAAGGATCTTCAAGTACAGCTGGCCGGGATGTCCTATCAGTTATGACCGTACGCCCCAGCCCCGTGTCGATGAACCAAACATGATCTTCGTGGAGAACAGGATGGCGAGCTTGGAGTAGCTACGGGAGGGGCTACAGCTTGCGCGTGGTCATGGCAAAGCGACCGGATGGCATTGGGGAGTGGGCAAGGTGCAGGGTGTGATCGAGCTTGCTGCGCATGATCTGATCTCATTGGTGACCCCACTTATATTTTGTTGCATGGCTTTGCGCAAGCGTAATTGGCTCAATTTTTATCGGTACAAATGATGACATCTTCACAGTTGATCTGAAGTCTGGCAAGGTCACAAAGTATAGGCAAGAGAACAAGTTATCGTCCCATCTTTCCTTTCATGAGTTTCTACACTCCTGGTAAAGTTTTTTTTGTGCAATATTTCTATGAGCTCAATATTTATTCATAGGCTGTTGCAAAATTAGTCTTTGAGTATTATCTCACTTGTAACCTCGATTAACTTTTGCTAATATCTATTCAGACTGTTGCAAAATTATAGTTTCAGAAATATTGTTCTAGTTTGTGGCGTGATAATATGGATGATGGTTACTTTGATATGGATTTCTAAAAATGCAGTCTCAACAAATGTAGGTTTTGCTACTAACTTGTTAAGTGGTTTACTAAGTCAAACTTAATATATGTGTAGCCACTTGACGATCTATATTGTGTTAAGACCATTGTGGCCACTCTAAATTCACATGTTCCGGAACCTAAGTCCTGCAACTAGAATATTTCATATCAATGTGAGATATCTTTTGCTATGTCATTTTGATTATGTTTTCTTTTTCAGATCTTGTTATGACTGCTAGATTGCAATGGCCAATGAGCACTGGTTTATCAATGAAATAAGGGTGATCCATGATTCGGGTGAACTTGGAGGTTGATGTTTGAGATATTCTGTACCAGTTGTAAGTTAGGAAAGAGTATCCTATTATGTTTTTCTACTAGTATATTTCATCTTCACAAAAATTCCTCAAGTCCATAATTAGAGACCAAGAAGATCTATTGTTCTGGTTTACTTATATTTTTGTCTGACACATAATTCCCAAATCATGTTGACGTACTGGACTGATTAGCTTGTAGATAATTCGCATGGTTTAGCTACGCAGTACACCAGAACATGATTACTCAATGCGCTGGTTCCATTTTCATTACTGCATAAGAAACAGATTAAAGCTAAGCTGTTATGTTTCAGTTTTTGTATGTAATGTTTTCCTCAAGCGCTGCATAAACCATTTTTTTTAATCCATCATCTTGAAATCTTGGTCTTAAAATTTGGATAAGCGAAGGGAAGCAACAAATGAAAGGAGCAGGGAGGTTGCTCTATTTTCTCTTTTTGTAGGCAACCTGAAGCACACATTTAACAGGCAACCTTGTACTCATGAAAACTGCGTATCTCATATATATGTGTGGCTTTCATCTCGTGTTCACAAGATTTTAGCGGCCTGCTATCCTTTTCGTCGAATCATCTGATTATTTGACCTTGACGTCGCACTCCAATCATGTCCATGACCTTCTTGCCACGTCTAAGTTACCAAAGTCATATAACAGTATGCATAAGAGCTTAGACATATGAACTTGAACCACAAGTAAAAAAAAAATCGTTCTTAGAAGAATTCCAAATCTACATTGACAGAATAGCACTAAAACGGTTGACAGTAATCCTGTGTATAGAGATGGTTTGGATGGTGCAACTGAACTTGGAGACAGAACTTTAAAAGGCAACAACACAGTCTAAGCCTAAGGAGGGAAAAAAGTGGAGATATGTCCACTATTATGGAGGTGTCCGATACTGAGGGGTGTGGAAGAATTCGTCCCTAGAAAGGCCACAAAGAGGAAATGTTGATTAGAAAAGCATTATTTGACTTAATTCATCACCGGAAACGGCACCCTGGCCGTGTGCTCGGGCCTAAGCCGAGTGCCATATTCGGGCACTCGGTTTAGAGCCTCTAAGCCGAGTGCCTAGACAACGGGCACACGGCCAAAATCGCACTTGGCTTAGACACGATAAGTCGAGAGTGCTAAAAACCGGGGCACTCGAACTAGACACAACACTTCGGCTTAGAAATTAGCTAAGCCGGTGACAAAAGCCGTAAAACTTGTTCGGCTTAGGTAAAACACTCGGCTTAGAGGAGATAAGCCGAGTGCCTAACGCCGCCACTCGCCAACGGAGTTTCAGCGTGCGCCCGTGAGCGCCGTCGACCCCTCCGATCACTTCTAAGCCGAAGTGCAAAAAATGGCACTCGGCTAAGAGTGCGACACCCGACTTATTTTTTATTTTGCCGAGTCCGAAAAAAAACACTCGTCTTAGAGGGGTCTAAGCCGAGTGCCTCCAATGGCACTCGGCTTAGAATTTTTCTTTTTTTTTCCAAATGCCTTCAAACTTTTTCTCCTCAACACATATCACATTTCCTACCCCTAACAAAGTTTGGTGCTTTTTAAATTTATTTACTATATATAACTAATTAATTGCATTTTAAACAATATTTTTTTATCGGGTGAGATTTGAACTGGGTCATTCAAATATTTGAAAAAATTATTTGTAAAATTGATATTCATGTTAGTTAACCTAATTTAAGTCCCCCAAAGATGATATGATTTACGGTTTTCAATGATCTCGTTTGAGAAACACGACAACGGCGTGTGGGTGAATGGTTTTTAAATTGTATAAAAAGAAAACGAAGTTGAAAAATCCGCGAAATTCGACGAGTTGTCGTCATATCACATGTGGAAGCTGTGGAAAAAAAATTGAGAAGGTTTAGAGCAAGTTGTGATGAACATCGTTTGAAATTTGGAACATCTCCTTAGAAGTTTTGAGTTAGTGAGAGTGATCTCCGTGTGTTGGATATATAGGGATGGTCAAATTGTGATTTGACTTTGAAACTTTTCTATAGCCACAAGATATTAAATATAGTTGCAAGTCAAAATTTAGTGATTTTTGGATCCGTTTGATAATTTTTAATTTTTTTATTGCGTTTGTATAAATGGAATGTTAACCTAAAACCACATCAAATAATGGTTTTATTTTCAATGAAATTATATTTTTTTCATTGTTTAGTTAATTTGAAATGGTATTTTAAAAGTTTAATGGAAAATAATTAGGAATAAAGGATTAGGGAAAGAAAAACCGAAAAAGAAAGGTGGAAGCATTTTTTATTTATTTTTTTTGTAATCTAAGCCGAGTCCGTAGCGTGTGGCACTCGAGCTTAGAATATTTTTTATTTTTTTTATTCTGCAGAGTGCCTAGATCTTCCTCTCGGCTTAGAGTTTTTTTTTTTCTGATCCCGCTCAAAATTTTCGGAATTTCGAAACTGACCCGCCAAAGATTGGGCCCAAATGTGGAAGCCCGCCAACCTACCGTATAAATTCCTTCTCCTAACCCTAGAGCCCACAACTCCTCGCAATTCCCAACCAGCCGCCGCCGTTTCTCTCCCAAAAAAAAAAGCCGCCGCCAACGCTCCCACGGACGCGCGATAGGGAGCTCCGGCGCCCCGGCCCCGCTCGACGCGGCGCATCGGCGGCTCGCCGTCTTCCCTGCTCGTCGCGCTTCCCCGGCACCTCGTCCTGCTCGTCGCGCTGCCCCTGCTCGCCGTCCCATCTCGACGCCGCGTCCGTGCTCGTCGTGCTGCCCCTGCTCGCCGTCCCATCTCGACGCCGCCGCGGCTCCCCGTCCCAGCTTGACGCGCCGCCCCGTCCAGCACTCAGCCGCGGGCGCCGAGGTGCGGCCTTCCTGTTGCTCGCCGGAAGCGCCGTCGCCCCGTCCAGCACTTCAACAGCAGACGTCGCCTTGCGATGTGCGCGCCACGCTTGCTGCCTGAGAAGGCAGTTGCGCTAGCCTTTCCTCTCCGCTAGAGGACAAAGGTGAGAATCAAACTACTTTGAGAAATAATTTGCTCGCATACTACCATTGCTTTGAGAAATAATTTGCTATGGATAAGCTCACCTAAATACATGTTATGATCATGCAACTCCTGTTCTGTGTCTTGAATAGAAAACAATGCCCTTTTATTTATTATTATTACAATCCCGTGCTCCAGATGTTTATATTCTCCGTTAAACATATCTGCTGAGTGTTGCCTCTTCGATTACAGAATGTAGATGCTGTGATTTCTAGTTGAAATTATTCATAGGAGGTGATGGAGCTCTGCTTTGCTATTATTGTGATTTTTAGTTGAAATTATTTATTGTGTAGCACCAGTCGGCGGCGTAGCAACAGTTCCTATGTTAACAGTTCCGTGAAAAACTCATTAGAGTACTTAAGTTTAATTTGCCTGTGCTGATGTGGATTTTCTGGACCCCTTTTACTCTGCAATTATTCTGTATGCACCCTTCATCTATTCATTATATGCCCAACTCTTATACAACCGTATGCACTTTCTGCAGCTACCGTAGCAACAGAACTTCTCTCTTTGATGGCATTGAGGAGGGTGGAATCAGAGCAACATCCTATTCTTCCCATGAGATAGATGAGCAAGAAAATGATCGAGCTATTGATGGACTGCAGGATGTGTCAGCATTCTCAAGCGGGTATTGCGCCACTTAAACTTGTTTTTTTTTTTCTGGATGGAGGGAATAGATATTTTTATTATTAGTAGTAGTATATACTAGCTCAAGCTGTGTTGCGTAGATAAGATAATAAAATAGGTTTATTAAAACAATTCTGTTTTCCTTAAAAATAGTTCCTCTCTGCTGCAGCTTTAATGCATAGTAGTAGTTGTAGTAATGTAGATAGGGATTCTTGTCAACAGTGTGCTTTCCTGGACCAGGTCTTAAATATTTGAAAGTAGTTCAGCACACTTTTCTGGTTAAATTTTACCAAAAGGAATCTGATTATCCAATGGGCTTGCAATTACGAATTTGTGGCTGCATTAATGCTATCTGAATATTTCTTTGGTCTAACTTTTTGGAGTGTGGTATGCATGTGGTATCATGATTCTGGTGTAACTATGTCTCTTTGTCAATCTGATTCTTTCTGACTGACATCAGTGTATACATTCTCCAAAGTCCAAATAAACAAATATGATGAACAACAATCTCTATTAAGGTGAAGGGTGCTTTGCTCATTTTATTAATGGTATGCTAGAAAATAAATAAACATTCAAACATCCCATCCGTTGACTAGTTTAAGTTTGTTGGAATTGTTCTAACTTTAGGATTCTTTCCTCATTTATCAATCTGGATAAGCGTCTAGTAGAGAACTATATATTTGTTATTAGGTACTGAAAGCACTTTTACTTTCCTTAGTTGTCAGGTGATATCCATGAAGAGGTGGAGACTCATAACAGAATGGTAGTTGCAATTATCCCTCCCCCCCCCCTCTCTCTTGTTGTAAGATCTGAATCTACTATCCTACTCCCTTACCGTCATGGCTGATTCAGGGGAATGATATGGATGCATCAAGGGGTTTTCTCTCTGGAACCGTGGACAAATTCAAGATGGTAAGCAACAAGACAAACAATTAGTAATACATTTTCATGTGCCCCTTTTGCCCTTCTGAGATTATTATTCATGTGTAAATGAACATGACACAGGTGTTCGAGACCAAATCAAGTCTGAGGATAGGAACCCTAGTCGCATCATTTGTAAGCCCTTTTTTCTGCTGGTTTACTACTTGACCAGGTAGAAGCATCCGCGGTGAAAGCTCTGTGGCCTGGGGTGCTCAAGAACATGTTGGGAATGGATGTGCTGGTCTGCATACTGTGCCGTATATACCTTGAAAACTCACTGTCCTGAGTGCAAAGTATGTTGATGTGGGTTTCATGAACTCTGCACTGTATAACACGACTAAAGCGTGTTGTGTTGGACTATGTGAATTGTGATGCACATTTAGTTTCTGGATGGTTGTGATGACATACGCTATATTATTGTGATATCTATTAATATATATATATATATATATATATATATATATATATATATATATATATATATGGTAAATTTTTCTACACTGGTGTGTAGTTCTACTTATGTGTATATCTCAAGATTTATGGTATATATACCTAACGAAGTGTATGTGGATAAAGTATATGATCATAAAGACCAATCTATGGTGGTATATACGTTAAGTATGCATTCATACTTTGAGTATATGGATATCTTTTTTTTTGTATACAACAATGAGTGACATTTTATGTAATATATTAAAAAGTATAGGTTCCACTCAAATTTTTCACAGATAAGATCTAGAGTATCTTAATATGAGTATCTAAACATACTCAAACTAATAAACAAGTATTAACACATACACATTATGGTTTTTTTAAATATGGGTGTAACTACACCCGGTGTATAAAAAGTGCAAACATATATATATATATATATATATATATATATATATATATATATATATATATATATATATATATATATATATATATATATATATATATATATACACGGCAGTGCTATTCTACACGCACCCATAGAATGGATTCTACACCCGTCGAACCCAAACACTGCACCGGCGCGTCCCGACCAGACCACTCCAGACAAACCCCGCGTGCGCTAATTAACACAACGCGAGCCAAAGAAAGCCCAGCGCGCGCCCCTCAGCTCACGAGAGCCCGCACGCACGTGGTCCTGACGAGGCAAACTCCGGTCCGGCCCTGCTGTCTGCTAGTTGGAGTACTCCACTCCGGTCCGTTCCTACCCATGTAAGGACTTTTTTAATTTTCGAAAGGCAGAGACATGTTAGCCATGCACGCACATGATTGTTATATATATGCGCTGCATGCACTTTTTTTAATTTGTTCAAAGACAGCAGTTAGCTGCAGATTTCTCAGGTACGCCCACTGCCCACTCCCCTGCAGCTCCCAAGTCCCAACGCAAAAAAAGTAATCCCAGATTTAGTGTGGCCATCCATGTGTTGCTAGCACCTTGGTACATATAATATTCGGCAATTACTGACCATCATGGAGCTAGTTATTTGATTACTGAAAAATACATCAATTAAGTACCAGTACTAATTCGTATCCTTGAGTATCAATTGCTAAAGTAATATACATCCATGGAGTATGCGCTATTATAAAATACGTCATGCGCTTAACTACGTATATATTAGTTGGTACAAATAATATACGTCATGCGCTTAACTCAACAAACGCCACGAACCATAACCTCGTAAATTACTCCACCATAAATTATTGAGCATTATTAGTAGGCAAACGCCACGAACCATAATCTCAAAGAGACACTTGAACCGTCATCTCGCAAACGCTATATACATTAATCTCAACACGCTATTATGAACCTAATCTCAAGCAAACTCCCCAACCCTAATCTCAAGAACGCTCCATACCCTAATCTCAAAAATTACCGACCATAAATTAGTGAGCATGTATTAATCTCATAAATGACCATAAATGCTCTATACCCTAAACTCAGTGGTAATGTGTGAACCCTAAACTCGCCAGAATGTGTGAACCCTAATCTCAAGAGAATGTGTGAACCCTAATCTCAAAATTAATGACCATATATTCTTGAGCTATCTACACTATTTCAAAGAAACACCATAAACACTAATCTCAAAGAAACATGTGTGAACCCTAATCTCGGCGGGTAATGTGTCAACCCTAATCTCAGCAAAATGTGTGAACCCTAAACCCAAAGAAAATTGTGTTAAATGTGCACACAACTTCACCGCTTCGGCCTCGAGGGGCCTACCGCCCTCTCGGCCTCGCTACCCTAATCTCGCACAATATGTGAACCCTAATCTCATTAGAATGTGTGAACCCTAATCTCAATGAATGTGTACACCCTAATCTCAGGCAGAATGTATGAACCTAATCTCAGTTAATGTATGAACCCTAATCTCAAAAAAAATGTGAACCCTAATCTCAAAGAAAATTGTGTTAAATAAACACACAACTTCACCGGCTGGGCCTCGAGGGCCCACCAGGCCCTCTCGGGCTTGCTATCCCTAATCTCAAAGAAATGTGTGAACCCTAATCTCAGCCAGAATGTGTGAACCCTAATCTCAAATAATGTGTGAACCCTAATCTCAAGAATGTGTGAACCCTAATCTCGTGAATGTGTGAACCCTAATCTCGAAGAATGTGTGAACCCTAATCTCATAAATAATCGACCATATATTCGAGCTATCTACACTATTTTAGCAAACGCCATAAACACTAATCTCAAAGAAACATGTGTGAACCCTAATCTCAACGTAATGTGTCAACCCTAATCTCAAACAAAATGTGTGAACCCTAAACCCAACAAAATTGTCTTAAATGTGCACACAACTTCACCGCTCGGCCTCGAGAGCCTACCCGGCCCTCTCGGCCTCGCTACCCTAATCTCGTAGGGAGAATGTTTGAATCCTAATCTCGTGAGAATGTGAACCCTAATCTCAAAGCAGAAGGTGTGAACCCTAATCGCAGGAGAATGTGTGAACCCTAATCTCGTAAGAATGTGTGAACCCTAATCTCCAGCAGAATGTGTCAACCCTAATCTCAAAAAAATGTGTGAACCCTAAACCCAAACAAAATTGTGTTAAATGTGCACACAACTTCGCTTCGGCCTCGAGGGCCCACCGGCCCTCTCGGCCTCGCTACCCTAATCTCAAAGACAATATGTGAACCCTAATCTCGTGAGAATGTGTGAACCCTAATCTCAACAGAGATGTATGAACCCTAATCTCGGCGGGGAATGTATGAACCCTAATCTCAAGAAATGTGTGAACCCTAATCTCAAAAAATTGTGTTAAATAAACACATAACCACCGCTCGGCCTCGAGGGCCCCTACCGGCCCTCTCGGGCTCGCTACCCTAATCTCGGCAAAATGTGTGAACCCTAATCTCGGCCAGAATGTGTGAACCCTAATCTCAGAATGTGTGAACCCTAATCTCGGAGAAGAATGTGTGAACCCTAATCTGTGAGAATGTGTGAACCCTAATCTTTAAGAATGTGTGAACCCTAATCTCAAAGAATGTGTGAACCCTAATCTTTAAGAATGTGTGAACCCTAATCTCATAAATAAGCGACCATATATTCTTGAGCTATCTACACTATTTTAGCAAACGCCATAAACACTAATCTCAAGAAACATGTGTGAACCCTAATCTCAACGAGAATGTGTCAACCCTAATCTCAAAGAAATGTGTGAACCCTAAACCCAACAAAATTGTCTTAAATGTGCACACAACTTCACCGCCGCCGAGAGCCTACCGGCCCTCTCGGCCTCGCTACCCTAATCTCAAGAGAATGTTTGAATCCTAATCTCAGAGAATGTGTGAACCCTAATCTCTTAAGGTGTGAACCCTAATCGCAGCTAGAATGTGCGAACCCTAATCTCGTAACAACGTGTCAACCCTAATCTCATAAATTATCGACCATATATTACCGGAGCTATCTACACTAATCTCAGAAACGCCATAAACACTAATCTCAGAATGTGCCAACCCTAATCTCAACAAAATGTGTGAACCCTAAACCCAAAGAAATGCTCTATACCCTAATCTTAGAAATTACTAACCACACCTGGGCACACTAATCTCAACAAACGCCATGAACCCTAATCACAAATGCACGCCTAAACCCTAATCTCAACAAACACTCTATACCCTAATCTCGTAAATTATCGACCATAAATTGCGAACCTTAATCTCAAGACACGCCATGGACCCTAATCTCAAGAACGCTCTATACACTAATCTCAAAAAACGCCATGAACCCAACTCTCAGACGCTATATACACTAATCTCGGTAGACACCACGAACCCTAAACTCAAGAACGCCCTAATCTCAACAAACAATTGATACCCTAATATCGAAAACATCGGCCACACGGTATACTAATCTCAAGAGACGCCATGAACCCTAATCTCACCAAATGCTCTATACACTAATCTCAACAAACACCATTAACCCTACTCTATAGAAGCTATATACACTAATCTCAAGATGCGCCATGAACCCTAATCTCATTATGTATTGTGAATGTCTGAGATGTTGTACTCACTATGATGTTAGCTAATTCATCGAAGGTTTACCGATGATCACTCGGTGTGCGTATAAATGGTAGTTATGGTTATTGGATCATCTAGTCATCTCTTTATTGACCGAAAAAATATATCATAAGCTTCTTTATTATAGTGATCTCTTTTTTGCATTACTAATCATATAGTCATCATAGTCAGAATCGGATTCTTCGTTATGGACAAAAATATATCATATTCCATGAAATTACCGAGATATACATGATTGCCAAGTTCTTGGTATTGGTTGGTTTCTCGAGATACTAAATAATTCAAATAGAGGATATGCTTATTGTGATTACTAGTATATCAAATAATGGATGGTTATAGGATTAGTGAATCATCCGAATTATTACTAAAATTACCGATATTCAGTAATGGGAGGCGCCGGTGCTCGAAGTGGAAGAGGTCAGTGTTCAATAGTAGAAAGCCATTGGTTCAATAAATTATTTTGGGATTACAAAAATAGATCAAATAAAATAAAAAATTAATTACTAAACTCAGTGGAACAGATGCTAAATCAAAATCTATTGGATTAGTAAACATGATTACTGAACAGCGACAGCCAATTACTGAAAAGCCATTGGTCCAGACTGCTGAAGCTGGGATGTATTACTAAACTTGATCTACTACTAAAGCTGATGGGATGATGTATTACTGAATCCAAAGGATTGAAAGATCAATTACTCAACACCTGTGAGTGAACTTTAAAGTACCACTGAAGACATGGAAAAAAAAAGTCAATTACTGAACAAATATTTTTTGAAAAACTTATATCTGAATAGAAGAATAACGATTATTGAACTCGTGAAAGATGGACTACTAAACAATACTATATGTTGATCACTGAAGGATAGGGGATTCCTGAAATTACTGAACCATCCAAAAACTGATGATGAGAAAAATTACTGAAGAAAATAGTGACTAGAGAAATAATAATGCTCCTAATATTAGAAACCAAACATTAGTTCCATTTTTCAAAGGTTATTATTTAGTAGTTCAATTAGTATTCAGGTCGAGCATCTTTCTTGTCAGCAAGCTACCTCCATCCAGTGTTGAGCATTCAGTATACTGAATTTTTTCAGACTTCCAATAGAGTAGCATTCTAGTACATAAGTCCAGTCGAACTCCTACACTACAGCAGCGGCCACACCTTGCAAGCCAGTTCCGTCCATCAGACCACCTTGGCCAGACCCATCTAGGATGCAAGAAGCTATTGACATGCAATACTAGATCTAAAGTAACAATTAACAATTACTGAACCTGATGGGTACTAAATGTGTCTCAGTAGTTGAAGAGCTGAACCTTCGGTACTGTATACTTTTTTCTACTGAAAAACGAGGATTACAAAACTATAGTCAATTTTAGAAAGAAACAGGCTAGTGCACCACGGATGGGCAGCTAGAGCCTGATCGATTGTGCTTTTCTGTTGAGCTCGCCGGCCGCAAGCTAGAATATAAAACAACACAAAAAATCCATTGATACAGATCAAGACTGAATTCTGAACTTACGCAAGTGGACACCGGCTGCAGGCTCATAGCACCAACAAACGGGCAACAATTGCTAGATAGCGCCGCCAGCGATTTCTAGATAAGCGCCGCTTAACAGATCAACGGTGTAGTCAAGAGTTGCAGGCTTGCAGCCGCATCACCACATCATGATCCACAACCTGGACATGGATTGGAAGGCGTACCTTTACATGGCCGTGGCCGCTAAGCCTTATGGCGCGCTGTTAGTCTGCATCCGAATCCGATTGGATAGAGCAGATGCTGAATGTAGATGCGGGCACTCCCTCTTTGTAGCCCCCTACTGCTGCCTATGTTATGGAAGTTGCCGCCGCTACTAGTGGCCACCCAGGGAAGTGCGCCGCCGCCGGTCGTACGGAAGAAGGTCGCTAAAGCTACTGGGAGTGGGGGCACCGGTGATGGGCGTGAAGGTACGCGTGAGACAGGTGGGGGGTGGGGGCGAGGAGGATGCGCCCGCCCGTCGGTCGTCGCCAGGTCTTCCGCCGCGGACGGGCTGTCGAACAGGGTCAAGGACCTCCACATCGTGAAGGAAGGAGTGTTGCCTCTTCGTAATATGTTCCGGTCCATACTGCTGAGCCCCCTTAACATAGGCAGCAGTAGGGGGCTGAGGGAGTGCCCGCATCTACATTCAGCATCTGTATCAAATCGGCTGGACTCGGAATCGATCCCACAGCCTGAGGCTATGGGCCACGGCCATGGGTGTTGTACACGCCTTCCGACGAATTGTGGGGGATTTGGGCATTGTTGGGAAGGATGGGAAGCTCGATAGTGATGCAATTCAGTTGTATTCTTTTGAAGGATGCATTTGCCGCGAGACACCCTCAATTCTTTTTTGATGGGTTTAAAGGGGTCCTGCCTTACGGAACCTTGTGGCGGTAAAGCTTTGCACCTCTTAAGTAATATGTTGTAGGGTTTTCTTTCGTTGTTGGTAGGCCCATTGATGACTCCTTGTTGTCTTCGGTGACTCTTTCCTGCTGTTTGGGGGTCTTTTAGTTGTTGTTTCGTTGTGCTTTCGATCGAGCCTACCAGTTGTAAGTTAGTTTGTGGTTGTGCGTGCCCGTGCGGGCGGTTTCTTCTTTCCAATATGGCGGGGCAGGCTCTTACTGTAGGTTCGTTTCAAAAAAAAAAAAAAGGACCTCACATCGTGATTGTGTTGTGCGATCTATGTGTGGGGGCGGCCGGCGGAGAATTCCGTGGGTCCGACCACTTTAGTTGGACGTTGGGTCTGTTGGGTGTAGGTAAGATTCTACACCTGAGGTGGTGTATATATATATATATATATATATATATGGGAAATATCCTGCTTGCTCGGGTGTTTTTTATCCCCCACCGATGTTCTCTATCCTCCCTGAAATTGTCCAGACAGTTTCTGGGCACACAAAGTGGCCAGCAGTATGGACCGGAACAAACCAACCCCATAGCGTACTCCACCAGCACCCGCCTCCCTCTCCTCTTTTTCCTCACTGGCAGCCGGGCCCGAGCCGCTTCCTGGCATACTGCTAGACGCTTTTTTATAGGGACATGGGTGCGGGGGGTGCGGACCGGCTTCTTTGGCTGCCATGTGTCTGTAAATGTCCAGAAGCGCGTGTGACATACAGCTGCGTGACGGACCCCTCCCCTCATATTTCTCTCACCTATTCCCTCTCACCCTCATATTTCTCTCACCTATTCCCTCTCACCAAGACCTGCTAGTCCCTTCCCGTGGTCATCATTATCAAAAAAAAAAAAAAAAAAAAGAGGTAGACCTACAAAATACAGGCACATGCACAGCTAGCTTCTCGTGTCGCCAAAGACAACATATTCATTTCTCTCACCTCTGTCCCACACACGTCACTCTCATTACAACTATAATAAAGCACCGTCATGCAAGCAAACTGAGTACTTTTCAGTTTTTCTATGATATTCTTTTTAGTAAGTTTTGAGTAGCAAATGGTTTCACCATGATGTTTGTCTCGACTAATCTGCAAATTAAGATACGACTTTGTTTTTTGAAGCTTAAAAATTTGTAACATGTAGACCCCACACATAGGAATGGTGAGATTTGGACAAATATGAGCACTGACTATATTTAGCAACGACAAATTAAGATAACATACAATTAAGGGTGACATAATTGTGCAATCCTACTAGTATATGTTACATTCATTCATTGCGCATGCGTGTGTATCAACTAAGTATGCCGAGACCGATTTGAAGTCGAAATCAGTACGCGAAAGCGATTCTTAATTGGACGACTGGTATCTTGGCCGCTGAGCAACAGTCTCGCATGGGTTATCCGAAAATGCAGTGTATGTCAGAAAACAGCCACCCATCAATCAAAACCGCTTGGCTGCTTCCTATGGTGAATGAGTGACACACGTTGTGCCATGCAAGGGCGGTAATAATAAGATGCCGCGACGTAAATAGTAACACATACCAGTAAGCTGGGACACACATCCAACGTCCAAATAGTCGAAAATAGCTTGCATACATCTGGAGCCCCAGTAAAACAGAAATACTACGACCATGTGTCAGGAACCAAACTGAAGATGATGGTCATCAGAGTGAAGAAAGAGACCGGGAAGGGCGGGCGACTTCGTCAGCGAAGAGACAGCGAAAATAACGCGTAAATGCTGACCCCAGAATGGGTGTAGCGGCTTTCGGTGAAGGCGTCGTCCGTCGTTGTAGTGATAAAGCAGAGGGGAATAAATTGGGGAACAAGTTGAAGGGAATAGGATATAGGGCGCTGCGTCGGAGTTCATCAGCGAGGAACACATCGCTCTCGATTTGTGTCGGTTACTCCCTTGTAATCTTTAAACCCACTTTTTGATACTCGTTTCCGGTTCATCTGTCAAGGTTTAGTCGGTCGTGAGTATGCTGACATTTGGTTATCGGAGCTGTTGATCTCGGCGGATAACCCCGCCTGCGGCGGGGTTGGCCTTTTAAGTCTGAGGATACGGCTTCACTTAGAAGATATCTTCTGGCCCTTTCCAATTAAACCCGTGAGCAGAAGAAGTTGGTGGCAATGGGACCCAACTTGGAAATCTCGCGGAGATGTTAGGCGGATGGAATCCAAGTTTGATACCAAGTTTGAGGAGCAGCAAACCACCATGAAAGAGGCACTCGACGCCAACACTTTGGCTCTTCGATTTTCACTTGGAAGCCCTAGGGTTCGGGCGGATGTGGCCCGATTGCGAGACCCGGTATGACGGAGCTCAACGACAAGTTCGATCCGGTTTGCGAGAGAAGCGAAACGGAAGTCCCGAATCCCTGCATACAAGGTGTTCGACGTTGAGCATCCCGAACTTTTCATCCAAGTCGTGCTGCGGTCGTTCGGGGTGGGGATCCTCGCCCGGTGGTTCTAGATCGATGGTTCATTTTGGTGATATTGATCGTGAAATCTCGTAATGGTATGGTGACAAGCGGTCCATATTCCCTGCTCTTGAGTGCTGTTCTTTGCCAGTTCATACTCCACCATCGGTCTTTGTTGTTCCGACTCATTCTTCTCCAATCTCACCCATACCTTTTTATCTTGGTAATCCATGTATCTTGATGGTAGTCATAGTTGCCATTAATCATGCTTTACCCCTAGTGGAGTTCCACTATGAATTTGATGGCGGTAGTCACAAGGTTTGGGCGAAGTGTGAGGAACTACTTTGACATGTATTTTGTGCTGAGAGCATCTTAGTCCGGATTGGCCTCACATGAAATTTTAAACCAATGCTAACTTTTGGTCTCGGTCATTAGACACTCCGGCATAATATACCTGTGGTCCACGGCTTAGCAAAATGATGCGTGAACGTTTTGAGAAGGATAAACACAATCTTCTGCTGGAGACGATTCTTTTCGTGATAAGCGGACGGAACCTTCTTGGCGATTATGTTGAGGTTTGATACTTTAGTACATCGGTCGGCTCATGATCCTAAGTTCGATCTTGCCAACCATCACTAACGGGTTTTATTGATGGTTTGAGGGATGATATTAGAGGCTGTGGTGCTTGTTCATAACCCTCCAAATTTAGATTTTGCTAGTGCCTTGCTATGTTGCGGGAAGAAACTAAGGAAAATGTTTACAATCCTAAAAAAGATTGAGGTAAGTCGATAATGGTGCTTTCAAGTTTTTACAGCAAACTTTGTTAGTACTCCTACGAGTAACTCTATATTGAGTTCAATTCAAGAAGAATTAGACCTTAACGACAAGAGCGGTTATTAAGAGATAAAGCATCTAATCTTATGGTATAGGAAGGCTAAGGGATTATGTTACAAATGTGGTCAAAAATGGCATCGGGGCATAAATGTGCCAATCTGGTGTCCTTACATGTAGTTGAAGAAATGTGTGGGATGTAATGGTTGAGAATGTTCCTCTTCTGAACCAGTTCATTCTTACGACGGTGGTCGATAAAGATGAGCTTTGTAAATTATGCGCCAATGCGGCTCCCGGGGCGATGATGTGCACTAAAACTCTCGGGATTTAGCGTGTTGGTGGCCATGATAATGTCATTCTTAGTGATTCCAGACGTACACACACCTTTATCCGGTGGAGTCTCTGAAAAGCATCAAGTGTGGAGTTGGTCACCTCTTGGCGAGAACCATGGAAGTAGAAGTGGCTAATGAAATCCTAAAGTGCTCTCACCAAGTAATGGCTTGTCCTCTGGATCAGTGGTACCCTTTCAAAGCTACCTGCGAAAGTACTTCCCGCTGCAATGCTATGATATCATACTTGGATGGACTGGCTAGAAGCCCATAGTCCTATGGGCGTTGATTGGAAAAAGAAGTGGATGTCTTTTGATAACGAGAGGGACACGGTTGTCTTACAAGGTATACTACCTCCAAGCTAAGTCTTGTGATCCCTATCGAAGCTCTTTTGAAGTGGGCAATTGAGTTGTCAAGATCAAATTCGGTGTATGGTTAGCTCCCCGGAAGTTAAGGGCACTTTTGAAACCAAAGGGAAATTCCAGCAATTAAGCGTGAATTTCTTGATTTGTCTTACCCCCAATGGCACGCCACAACTCGAGCACAAGATTCAGTGCGGTGCCTGACCTTTAGGGATAGCCATACCGCGATAAATGCTTCGAAAAGATAGAACAACGAATACAGCAAGCGTGCACACAATGGTTGGATCCGGGAAAGTCAAAGCCCTTATGCTTCACACATTACGCTAGTCAAGAAAAAGGCGGTGATTGGAGGTTATGTGTGGATTATAGGAAACTTAATGTCTCCTTTGTCAAAAACAAATTTCCTTTACATTATTGATGAGTTATTAGAAGAGCTTGGGAGCCAAATTTTTCACCACTGCGGACTTGTCATCGGTTTTTCATCAGTTAGTAGGCTGAAGAACACTACTACGGAGAATTGAACTTGCGTGGCATTTAATTTTATTTTTACGTGGCGGGCAATTTTAAAACCGCCACGCAAAATAGTTGGCGTGGCGACCCGGCGGGCGCGCCCGCGAGTTGTCCGTGGCGGTGGCGGGCATTCGTGCGATGCCGCCAATAGACGTGCCCGTGGCGGGCATTATAATGCCCGCCACGGTTAATGTATATTGCCCGTGGCGGTTATATTAATGCCCGCCACGGAAAAGTACGCTCTATAAATGACCCCAACCTTCTTCTTTACGGAGATTTTTCGCCATTTTCTAGGGTTTTGAGCTTCAAAACTCTAGAAATCACACGAAAGGGCAAGTTTGCCCTTGGTTTGATTGAAGTTTGCTTTTAGTTAGGGGTATTTCTCCTCTTTCTCCCCTCTTTTCTCTCCCCCTCTCTCCCTCTTTCTCTCCCTCTCTCTCACCCCTCTCTCTCCCTTTCTTTTGAGATCTAGTTTTGATCTCTCCCTCTCTCTCTCTCCCTCTCAAGTTAGCTCCTCTCTCCCCTCTCTCCTCTCCTTCTCTCTCTCCCTCCCCCTCTCTCTCCCTCCCCCCTCTCTCTCTCTCTCTCCCCCTCTCTCCCTCTTTCTCCCCCCTCTCTCTCTCCCTCAAGCTAGCTCCTCTCTCCCCTCTCCCCCTCTCCTCTCCCTCTTTCTCCTCCCCCTCTCTCTCCCTCTTTCTCCTCCCCTCTCCCCTCTCATTTGGAAGTTAATGTGGTCTTTTTCATCGATATTTGATCTCTAATCATCGTCGCACTCTTTGTTTTGGTTTAATTAATTTGAGTAGGCCGTCGACCATGGCGTAGAATAGGGTGTGGATGTCTGGTGAGGATGAGGTTTGGAATTCGTTGATCATGTGCGAAAGAAGTTTGCCGTCGCGCCGAAGCTTCCGAATCGGTCGAGGGTTCGGAACTAATGGTGTGCCCGTACTGCTCGGTGCAAGCATACGTTCTTACACACAAGGATGGCGATGTCGTGGAGCACTTGGTGCGGTATGGTTTTCATCGGGGGCCGAGGTACACCGTGTGGGCGTATCATGGTGAAAGAACCGAGTGTCGCGACCGGTGGTTCATCGGAGGGGACCCCGTCGGCACTGCGGAGGCTGCGGTGGTGGGAAGGGCGTGAAAAGTTGATATCGCGATTATCACCGTAGATGAGCTGGCGAAGACATTGCGGGCGACAATGCGATTGGAATGATGGTGAAACGGTCGATGGTTGATGACATGTCGCCCGAGGGATCTTTGCTCTTTTTCGAATTGCTAACCTCAAAGATGAAGATGGCGTGTTGTTTGGCAATCCAAGGTGGCTCGAGAATTTTAGGCAGGATGAAGCGGCGACAATTGACCCTCTCTACAAACGGCGGCAAATGTCAGGAAAGGGTTGCACGGTGCTACGTTTTTAACCTAACGATGTTGATGATGAAGGCTCGCCCGCGGGTGGTCGAACCACGAGCTTCAATGACCTGTTATGGTACCCGGTGTTCTTTGATTGTTTTACCGAGGAATAAGGTGCCCGCCAATACTATCGGGCGAAGAAGGCGGTCGTCGTGGCGATGAAGCTTGGAAGTTTCATGCGTGCCTAACCGCGTATTCTATGCGGGGTGACTATGCGGACTTGGACTTACTGTCCGCGTGCGGCGTGGTCGTTACAAGAGGAATGCTAGCTGTCGTGCCACTTGGATGAGGGAGGGACCGTCGAGGGAGCCCAGAGCGGAACGGGCGGGCAAGAGAAGCAGATGCCACCTCCGGGGGCCGGAAGAAAGAGGGTTACACCCAGGAGGAAGATCCCACCTTCTCCGGTGTGGTACCTACCCGTGCTGGTCGCCTGCGTGCAATTTTGGGAACCCGGAGGGATGCCAAGGCGTGTCTGGCATGCATCGGCGGAGCATACGAGAAGGCGATGGCAAGGCTGCGACACCCCTGGGATGCCAAAACGTGGAAAGCGCGCCGATGACATGTTCGAGTTTAGGGCCGAGGCCGAGGAGCGTAGGTTCGCTTTGAAATCGGCGGGGATGAATCCGTTCGGAGACCTCGGCATAGCACTTTTGTACCCTCACCATATGCAACGCACTTTCCTCCCCGAGTGTCACGAAGCGCAAATATCTTCTTTTGGCCATGCTCATTTCGGACCATGCGGCCAGGCATTG
Organism: Hyparrhenia diplandra; assembly: GCA_015847255.1. NCBI lineage: Eukaryota > Viridiplantae > Streptophyta > Magnoliopsida > Poales > Poaceae > Hyparrhenia > Hyparrhenia diplandra. The sequence continues at coordinate 56,484 of JADLZK010007719.1, forward strand.
ATATAGATGTGCTCATTGAGCGATCTTGGAGAGTGGGCGGAGCGTGGAAAGGGTCAAGGTTGGATGCGTCAGAAGAAGAAGTTCACTCTAAAGGCCATGATAATGGTCACCATCGAGTGATTACCCTGCTCTCTTTTTCATTGTCTAGGCGATTAAGGGAGGCAGAGCACACGAGGTTGCATTGGGAATACTGCTCCACTTACCTTAGCGGATCCCAAAAGGCGGTGTACATGGTATCGTAAATTCCTCTACAAGAACCACAGTACCGAGAAACATCGATGGATGAGTACTTTGGCCCGAGCGATCCGGTGAAAACGGAGGAGCTTGGACAGGAGGTAAAGTACGGAGCCCAAAGGTGTTTGAAATGGTGAAGAACAAACCACGAGTTTGGAAAGAAGAAGAAAGCCCCGGTGAGCCAAAGGCAAAGAAAAGAAGCGAGCGGAACAAAGGCGTGGAAAGAAGAAGAAGAAGAAAGAAGAGCGAGAAGCCTTGAGAGCAAACGGCACTTAGGCCAAAGTCCATTCAAGGCGGTCTGATTTTCTTCAAGTACGCCATCTTTGGAAGATGCTCCATACACCCCATGCCATCGATAACATGCATCTGAGAAGAATCTGCCGAGAGCTTGGTCGGGATTTTCCTAGACATCAAGACTAAGGCGAAGGGCGGTGTCAAGTCACGTCGGGATCTTGCCGACATGGGCATCAGGCGAACTTCGCTTGACACCCTCGGGAATAGCGGAAAAAGTCGACCTTCCGGCCAGCGAGCTACAATCGACACGGGATGAAAGAGGGATTTTTGCAAATGGCTCAGGGGATGTCAAAGTGCGGCGAGACTTTGTTCCAACCTGAAGAGCATTGTATCGATGAAAGACCCTCACAGCATGTCAAACTTCAAGGCCATGAGCGCCATGTCATCTTGTGGTGTTCCTTCCAATTGTGATTAGGTGCATCGCCGCAGTTCGTGAAGATGGTCGCTACACGCCGTGCTTTTTTTAATCGCATCACGGAGAAGGTCATCGCTGAAAATGACCTCCCGCCTTTGAAAGAGTTCATCGCGGAGACTATATGCCGGCTCGAGATGTGCTTACCACCGTCTTCTTCGATGTTATGCCACACCTCATGATACACATGGTCGTCGGATAAGAAGAACTGGGGCCTCTCTACACGAACGAGATGTGTGGACGAAGCAGCTTCATGTCCTCTCTTAGCAGATCCGTCCTTAACCGCGGCATACCCGAGGAGGGCTCTGGCGATCCAGGCATACACAACACGTGAGGTCGTTGTGCTGCACTAGATACATCAGGGATGGAAATGCAATCGGCCTTCCGGAGCCACCCGCACGGCGGGACCGCGGGCATGGGCTGCGCGGGGAGGGAAAGTACGGACCGATATTGACCAAGAAACAATCGAACAAGCCCATGACGAGCGCAACCAGTTAGTTAGTATCAATGGAAACGTACGAGAAGCATCCGAGGAAATTCACACGGCCAAGCGTGGCGGCCGACGGATGGGTGGGTGCTTGAGACAACACCGGTTGAATTTGGCCAACGTGGATCGGTAACGGGGATACCCTAAATCACGGCGAAGAATCGATGCTTGTATACGCCCATCTAGCCAAATCATCACATGGCAAGGTTACGACATCAACGGATACAAGGTTCCACACGAAAGAAAAGGACAACAAGAGGTCACGTAACAGCGGTGTCGGTATGAGGGCATTGACATGGCCACCAAGGAACTCAAGACATACTGGGCAAATCCAAGAGATTTGGGAACTTGATTTGGCGGAGAGCTACGATACCCATTTTAAGGTGCCGGTGGGTCAAGCCAACGGTTGGCGTTGACGGACGCAGGTAGGGTTAACCACCGTTCGGCTCGAAATACTGAGATGATGAGTGGGTACTACGCAGAATCGCGTGGCCCAGTAGCCTACTACCCGGTGCCCAAATCGTAGGGTAAAAAGCTTTACACTACATGCGCCGTGGGAGGGGAAGCAAAGGATCGTGGGAGCCGATGGAGTGCAGAATCTGAAGAGTACAACAACTGACGTTGAGTTTACGCTCTTTACCGATCATCAAGCCAAGATCAAGGAAGTCGAGACAGCGTGTGGGGAATGCTTCAAGAACAAGACAAAGCCCTGGTGCCGCGCGAGGACCGGTCGAGGAAAAGAAGACAGTGGCAGCCCCGCAAAAATAAGTTGATCCTTTTGTAATAGAACCAAATATGTAATGGAACCAAATATATATGTCACGACATTTATGTAATGGAACTAAATATTGGAAATCGTGGCACTTGCTCAAACGTCCCGACTTGTCAATTAAAGAAACGTATTTTTAAATCATGCGAGAACTATCCAAAATTCAAGTTTCACATTTTCATGGGTACACATACTCATTGAGGAGGCCACACAAAATTTTCTGTGAATTTTGAATGAACATTCAATTGTTATGAATTTTACAAATTCATTTTGTGAATCGATCAAGGTATTTTACAATGCCCGCCACGGTTATTATTCAACTACAAGAAAATGCCCGCCACGCAAAATGGCGGCGCATATAGGGGGCTCATCCTAGAATTGTCCGGGTCTCGCCCGGTTCACTCACCCCGGGCGGGTCGCACCTCACGCGCCGCTGCCCGCCCCACGCTCCGGCCTCCGCCTCACGCCGCGCCGGCCGCTCCCCGTCCTCCGTCCCCGCCCTCCGGGTCCCCCGTCCTCCCTCCCTCGTTCAGACCGTCAAGCCGCCGGGGCTAGGAAACCCGGGACTCGACGAGATCCGCCGGTCCTCCGTGCTCCCTCTCCGACGACGTCGCCGCCCCGCCTCGATGTGCTCTCCCGCCGTCTCGCAGCCCTCTCCGACGAGGTCCACCAGCGCCCAGTCCCTCCCGTGTCCTCTCCGACGAGGTCCCGCCGGCTGTCGTCGCCTCCCAGCGCGCTGCAGCCGCGTGCGTCCGCGGCCGCGCCGCGCCCATCACCTCCCGCGGCTCCTCTCCGACGACGCCCCGGCTAGTGCCGGCCTCCCCGTCCCTGGCGTGTGTCGTGCGCTGCTTCCTCGACGTCCGCGCCTGCCCTGCAGTGCCTGCCGTGCTGCTCCTCCGCCGTTCCGCCGCTTTCCGGTGTGCTCCTCCCCCGTCCCTGCCGTGCCGGCTGCCGCTCGGCGCAGCTCCTCCCCGATCCGTGCTCCTGAGATGCTCTGTGATGCTCGTGATGCTGCGATGCTCCTGAGATGCTCTCGTGATGCTCTGTGATGCCCCGCTCGCCATGCCGCCGTGATGCTACGTGATGATGGTTACGCATCATATGCTTCATGATGCAACTTAACATTTTTAGATTATTTATTAATCGAGCATATGCCGAATGCCACCGCCTACAGTGATGCAACTTTCACATTTTTAGATTATTTATTAATTGAGCATATATTGATCTATATATTATGCCATCGTCACGAATGCCACTCGCCATACTTTTATCTATATTTGGGATTTGTGGTGACATTTCACGGCAGCGCAGTGAAAAAGTAGCAGCCTCTTCTGGGGTGAAAGTGAACGGGCGTGAGGACTTGGCCGCATTCCACGGCCGGATGTGCACATATATATGGTGGCTCTCTTTCTAACTCCTTTTAAGTCGCAACCTTAGACTCTATTTTCTTACTACTGTGTTGAACTTCGTAGGCGGTCTAGCTTTTCGCGTGGCGGCATTTACTATCTTTTAACTATCTACTTGTGGCATTTGTATTGATTTGAATCTTAATCGCGAGGCTGTTGGCATATGCGATGATGTGAATATTTTTATGCTTCGAGGCAGCTGGCGATGCATGAAATGTCCCCATACTTGTGAGCTGGCTAGCGAGGACGGCTTGTATAACATATACAAGCAACCAGCTTTAGACGCGATGTGATAAGTGATAGTTGGGTGCTTCGAGGCAAAAGACACGCGTTTACACTATTTTTACATATGTATTGTTACACATGTTTATGTATGTATGTACTATGTAAAAAGGAAAATATGTACCTATTTTATCTATTTCTTTGTAAAATTTTTGGTTTTATTTTTGTAACTACCGTATGTAAAATGGAAAAATATATATGTAATCATGAGAGGAATACAATAAATATAATTTGAGATGACTCACGCGATGGCAAATACTACATACTACTGCTGTACTTTTACTTTTTATTATAAAAGTACTATAATAAAATGTCTCGTGTCTTCCCGTAGAATCCAGTGGCATCCGAACCAAGCCACAAAAGATCGTGCAATAGGGTGGCCGGAGCGAGGAGGATGTGACCTCCACGTCCGATTCTTCCACGGACGCTGGATACGAGGAGCGAACAAGTGACACCAAGGCCACGAAGAAACGTCTTAGGATAGGAAGAAATTGATCCGGATTGGCACTGGCCAGGAGCCCGACACACGGGGTTCTCGAGTGGACGACCACGCAACTAAAAACGTAAGTATACGACTAACACAACGCCGTGTGCCTCATGTAAGTACACGCGACTAATTTTTAGTTGTTGTCGCGGATAGCTACCATTGTCGCCTCTAGGCGTCTGGAGTTTGGTGAAGAGAGAGCTGGTCAGAGGGGCAACAACTGGTCCCACGCAGCACTTTCAGCAGCACCACCTCCAGAAGTCGCTTGAAAAGAGGCCAGGCACGGAGGCACCGAAAGCTGAGGTGGTGCGTATATATATTGAGGATAGCCCGAATGGAGATCCCGGGTGGAGCGGGTAATCTATCGCCATCCTATAGCAACCAGATCCCGCATGCCAAGGAAGCTGCGGCCCATCACCTACCTAGGACTGGAGGATCATGTCCGAAGGCACCGAAGAAGAAGGTGCGGGAAAGAGCGTGCAACTCTCCCTGCTCCATTATCCAGGCCGGAGGCAGGCTTTCACAGAAATGTAAAGAAGTATGTGCTAACTGCTGCAAGCAAAGCGCTTCGCACCCTGCGGAACAATGCATACACACTATGTGAGATCGCGATCACCACTTCAGCTTCACAACTTCTTAAAGCAACCTTGGTCTGGGATGAGTCTCGTCAGCTCACGACCAACGAAGAGTATGAGGCCAAGTCAAAGAAATGGGTAAAGAACTCAAGAAAGAAGAACGACCTGTAGGCACAACCTCGGCTATGTAGGATATTTTGGTCATAAGGGACAATGGCGGCGGAAAGAGGGAGGACGCCGAGAAAGGGATACGAGAATCCGCTGGTAGACCTTCCGAGAGGACACGGGACTTTGTATGCGGGCCCGTCAGCCCAAGAAGCTGAAGAAAAGACAACCCGTCCAAATACAATGACCCAAAGGTCGACGAGGTGGAGAAGAAGGTGATGCTGCAAAGAGGCCAAGGCGCGCGGGGAGTTCCAACCTAGGAGGGAGCACGCACAAGCCGACCGAGGCAAATCGGAAGACCCGGAGCACCATGGCCGAGTTCGCGCGCGGGGCTCGAGGTGTAGCGGAAGACCGTGGATTCTGGGCATCCGACGCGGGCGGAGCACTACCACACGAGGCGAGGTACAAGGAAAACCTTAAGATGCAGAGGCTATGAGCAAGCCACAAAGGACATAGTCGACAAGAAAATAGAAGAGGCATTAAAGACAAGAGGTCTTTACAACATCCAAGGAAGCCAAGGTGTGAGTACGTGAGTGATGTCGCCGGAAGAACCCACTCGACGATCTCAGCCGAACCCGCGGTGGGCAACCTATATACCCGCTTGGCAGGGTAGGGGAAGAAGAAGGAGGTGGGCTCACGCCAGGGTGGCTCCACCCACAGAGTGCTAAGTTGTACAATAACGAGCCGGTCCCACCAGTAGTATGCCTTCAGTTTATCCGACTCTCCATAGAACCAGGCCCTGGGTGATGAGGAGCTCGGGACATCCCAGTGTGAACAAGGAGAAACAAGACTCAAGGACTCTTCGGGAGTGAGAGGGAGTGACCTATGGAACAAGGAAGACATTGTCTCCGTGGAAACCGACGCACTGACCACCTCCGACGCAGCGGCTCAGAGGCCCTCCTCCTCCTCCCGCGGTGGTGGCGATGACGATGATGATAACGGCCAACTGACGTATGGTGGCCGAGGTGCCGGAAGTCCCCGTCCGAACCCACCTAAGTACCAGGGAGATGATGGTGGCCGAGGTGGTGGAAGTCCTCGGTTTCGAACTCCAGCACAAGAACCGGAAGAAGAAGACTTCGCGGGCAAGACACCAACTCACGGCTCAGCAAAGAGGACACCTCTCTCCTGGGCAGCGCCGGTCGCCCTCCCACAGCCGCTCATGCGCCCAAATGGTCGAGGAGGTTTCAGTGAAAATGTGACAGGTATAGCAAAAAGTATGGCTAATTAACTTTGTACTCAGGCATTAATTGGTGGCTAATTTAGTTCAATTCGACATGCATAGGATACTCAACACCGCCTCGTGAGCGCTGTAGGAGGATGAGGCCGAATGTTCCCTCAAGCGCCGAGGAAGAAGAAGCTATCAAAAAGAAGATAAGGAAATTCTGCCCGACCAAGAGAATACTTAGATGATGAGGCCGTGAAGGAGCTAGCGGAGAAGGAAAAGGGACCTCCACTGGCTAAGCCGAACCCGGGGCCGTGAAGACCTGCTACAGCATTGTGGCACGCATAGCGCGGATAATCTCAACCGAAACGTAGGCGTATTATACACGTGAGCGCGCACGTGAGTCGCTAGAAGATGCTAACGCGACATTTTCCTTCAGATAGGAATTATATACATCAGTCGACAATGGCTCAGTCCTGGATCGCCTGCATCGTTTGAGCTTTGCGAAAAGTCTACATGGTGCCTAAGGGCCACGACTCGAGGAAGAGTATTTATGTGAATATTCTCTCTTATTTTATTATTTAATCATGTGGTTTAAATCATAATTTTATAATTTTATAATATTTTGAATTATTTTTATTAATCCTCGACTATTTCATACGCGGCGATGCTTTTAACAAAGACCGCCATGGTTAATATATGTTAGAACTGGCGTGCGCAAGCAAAGATGCCTCGCCATGGTGTTAATTTATTAAACTATGGCTGCCTTTGTTACTAGCCCGCCATGGTTAATATGTTTTGCATGGCGGCATGGATGTCCGCCACTTCGGCTAATCTAACGACAACCGCGGACCTCTAGCATCTAAGTGGCGACGTAATGCCCGCCTATGCAAAATTGAAAAATGCCC
>JADLZK010007720.1:0-160039 GCA_015847255.1 Hyparrhenia diplandra
AGACCTTAGCTTCATAGGATGAGGCGGCCGCAGAGTCGCATGATGCACCGCCGCAACCTCATGACCTCATAATAGTAAAGGGAAGGTGTTGCCTACTTTAACTTGGAAACAAGTGTAGGGCGGTCAGCCAAAATGAAGTTGGTCTCTTAGCGTGCCAAGATCCGATGTAGTCACCGACGGAATAGATGTGTGCATGTCGAGCCGTCAGCAACATCGGCCTCACGTGAAAGTGGCGGCCCAAGAACGGCCTGCTCAATCGTGTCGTGCCAGCCACGTAACCCCGCTTAATCATCCGGGCCATTCGGTACTTTAATTGCCAAAATGCTTGGTTCTTCATGTCGGGCTGTCGGGCCTCGGGTTCATGGATATTTATGCAAGCTGCTGACCCACTTTTGTCCATAATTTGTACACCGTCCCGCCAAATACGCCCAACCGCCGCCGGGGCCCATATACGGCCTCCCGTCTAAATCTTTTCGAGGAAGTTGGAGACGAGGAGAGTTTGATCTAGCAGCTTGAGCAGGTCCATAATTTGCACTTTTTAATTATTAGCCCAACATGCTAGCATATTTTCACGGCTTCTTTTTACCATTCATTTATCTAACAAAGCATTCATCAAGATTCCAAATCTCTCTCTGCTTTGTAAATGCTTTCGAAATAAACCAAGAAATACATTTGGAATATATTGTAAGTATCTGTTAATCTCCTATTTTTTTAAAAAATTATTAACATCAAGCACTGTTACAACAATTTCGTTACAAATATCTCTTGTTAAAAATCATGTCTACTTTTGCCTCACATCCCAATTTTGTTTTATTCTGCCTCAGCAAAAAAAAAGAACTAGATGGGGTGATTCAAATTCTCTTAATCCCTTCGTCCCTATCTTTGTAAGAGTCAATCAATAAATTTCAAGTTCCAGTACACTTATACAAAAATAGTATCAACAATAATATTTCCAATTATATGTACTGCAAAAAAAAATATACTATAATGTATAGAGAAATTTTATGAAATTTAAAATGGTCCACTCTCAAAAAAGCAAAGATAGAGAAAGTACCTTAGAGCTCACAGTTGTGAGTGGGCATCAAATCGACAATTATTGCCCTGATAGCAGCTGAAATCAAATAAATAAAAAGACAATGTTTACACACCACTAGACTTAGGCTCTTTGCTGAGTGCCACACAGGCCACTCGGCAAAAAAAAGTGTCGGCACATGCCTTCTTGTTGAGTGTCTCTTGTCGAAGTACTCAAGAAAGGCTTTGCTAAATGACACAAAACACTCCAAAAATACACTTGACAAAGAGTAAATCGAAAAAAGCCCACGATCTGCGACTTTCATTTTTCTGGGAACTAATAGATTTATACATATAACGTTACGTACATACTGAACCATGTAACGTCCACTATAAGAAACAGATGGTGATTAATAAACACCATGATACAGAATGCTCCCAAGCATTCCTAATTCAGAACAAAGTTATCAACTAAGATCAACATTTTTTTAATATTCTAAAACAAATTACTAGTGTAGTGGGTAACACAAAATTCCTCCGTGCTGTAACTCTGTCCCAAATTCGAGATATCAGAAAATATGTGTACTCTGTTCTATTGACATACCAGTTCTTGGTCATGAACAGTAAATCCGCACTTTGATCCTCTTCATCGCACACTCTATTTTTTTTATTTCTTCATGGTTTGCTGATCGATCTGTGGTAGATATCTGATCAAGAATTTCAGGCGGCACTGATCCGCTGCTTGTGTTTTTACCTTTCTGTTGGATGGATGCATGAGAAGTCAATAAGTCAAGAAAACGAGAGACACAATATGTCAGGCACTCCTCATCCGGATCTTGTAACAGCTTCCTTCTCTTAGGCCCATGAAATGTTCGGGCCGTGTGCTTGGCATCAAGATGCTTTCCCTTTCAACCTGAATGTGTGCAGTGCCATGCTTAGACCTCCAAAGCATTTGGTAGACTGTAGCCCCCCATTCTTGCAGAAGAAATCTTTGCTTTTTGGCAGCATGATCTGCTGAAGTTGTCCCAAGGTAAATACAGTAGTATGCAAACAATGTTGCCCTCAGAGCTGGTTGCCGCTATTGCAGGAAACTTATCCGCAGGCAACATGTCTTCTGAAGAGCCATGTGGTGCGAAGAGGACTCCAGCTCTGATAAGAACGATCAGATAGAGAACCTCTAGATTTGGACAGTGAAGACCTCTGTTTGTCGAACTCTGAGAGTGAGACTTGGCACCACAGACCTACATAAATAACCGGTTCTACAAAATATGGTAATCCAGATGACTTGTCTAGCTTGCTACTATGACAAGCGTTGTGCGTATAATAATGCTTTTTGCAACATAATGGGTTTGGACGAAACCATTGACTGCCAAATCTGTGAACATTGTCCCAATAGTTTTTCTGGTGTGACTAACATATGGTACCCACGAGAAGTCTTGGGTAGATAGTTCGATAAGGCTTTCCCTAACATTTTCAACTGTAGACATGAAAAGAGGGGCAAATAGCTGTAAGCACTGAATTGCAAACCCCAACTATGTCCGTACTTTCAGAAAGTTGTAGTGTTATAGTGAAGACAAAATCATCATACGGCACATTAGGATCTTTTTTTTGCATGAAGTAAAGCCTAGCTTGAGTTCCATGCTCTGCACTGAAAAAAATGGCGCCAACTGTAAGAACAAAGGGCATTTGTTTTCCCTAATGATTCTATGTTGTAGTATCTTGCCAAGAAGAAGGTGCCCGATAAAAGGATCAAAGGGCATGCAACACCGTGGAGTGCCACCAAGCTCTAGTAATCTTAGAAATTCACTCGCACCGTCTCGCAAACCACCTCAAATCTTTGAACAGTGGATCTGTTCAAGTCATTGTTGTCGTGGTTAAAGAGAGAAGAAACGAGTGATCCGTAGCATGCACAACCCTCTTATGAAGGGAGAAATTACTTACTTCCTTGTCTACATGTTCATCTTCTAGGATTCTCTGCTTCCATTTTTGCAGGGTGTCATCGCACTCTTGAGCAGCAGACTTAAGCTTCCTACGCCAACGTACCAAGGATTTATTAGTGATATCCCACTTATTTGATATCTGAAGGACAGCTTCCAGTCTGATGTGTGCCATCTGTAGCCTCTCAAGGTTTCTGAACGCATTTGAGTTGTGTTTCTCCCCCAAAATTTTGAAGCAGACCAGACAGATTTGGCTAACTGCCTCCTCGACAACGGCAGAACCAACAACCTTTGCCATTAGGACAGAAGTACCTACAAAATATTCCTTCTGTGTTCAGGATGTTCAACATACAACAGTCCTAATGAGATATTAGTTACAAGCTTTGGATCACAGGCAATGATTAATTAGTTTAAAGGGCTTAAGAACCTACCTTTGATTGAATTTTAGACGTGAGTGGTGGACACCTATCCTGTGTAGCACTGCGTGGTAAGATGAGAACTTAAAGAGAAGATCGTGATGTCCAAGTCTGAGAGCGAATCTTGGTAGTCTCGGTCAACGTTAAGCTACCTATTTCATACTGAATGCACTGGCCAACCGTCATGAAGCTGACATGCAGCACCAGACGGTAGCAAGCAGCAAGTAGCAAGTAGCACCAGACGGCAGCAAGTAGCAAGTAGCAATTAGAGTTCACCCAATCCGAATCCGCCCGCTGCTATCTATTATGTAACTGTTTCTAAACTATGATATGAAGAAATAATTAAAATCGAGCAAGTAGCAAGTCCATGCACAGCAGACTTATTTGACTTTGAATTTTCCATTCACGAGTCTCGTTCCGGGGCAGTACAAAACGAACATGGAAAAGTCTTGGCCGCTTCCATTGTCAATGTGCAATGGTAAATTTATTTTCTTCACACGCTACTCAGACTGCTGCCTGAATGCTCGCTACACATTCTGCCCCATTTTCCATTGTTTGCATTTGCTGCATTCTAATACAAACTACTTCCTCCATCCCCAATTGACTAAGTGGAATTAAAATTGACTAATGTTCTATATATGGATGGGAGTAGATTATTAGGATTTTGCCAAACAAACTACTTCCTCCATCCCAAATTGTAAGTCATTCCAAAAATCTTGGAAAGTCAAAGCATTTCAAGCTTGACAAAAATTATAGAAAAACTACAAAGATTTATGATATAAAATAGGTACACTGTGAAAAATATAATTAATTAGGAATCTAATGGTACTTAGTAGGCATCATAAATGTTATTATTTTATCATATAAATTTGATCAAAATTAAGATGTTTTGACTCTTCAAGATTCTTGAAATGACTAATAATGTGATGGAGAAAGTATAATTTAGTTTATGCACCCAAAACAAACCTTGCTACTCTGAATGCTGAGCAGCAAGCAGAGGAGCCGCATAGCTCAACGTATATAAACATAGGTTGTGCATGGTTGTGTCAGTGGAGAAATTTTGATATTTAACGCTAAGTTCGTAGCCCCTCAACATTGAACATTCGATTCGCAAGCCTTTTAAAAATATAACCCTACGCATATGAATTAATTTGATATGTGAGATTACGAATGACTTCCCTTGTTTAGTAATTCCAGCTGCCTCTTTTCACTGTTTAGGGCACCGAAAAAGACAAGGCTGCCCCTCCTAATTAATTTGCTCGAATTCCTTCTCTCCTCTTCGATCGCGCTGGGCCGAGACCCTTATTTAGACTAGCTGCTATAGATGTCCAACAGGCCTGCAGGGGCTAGCCCAAGACCGGCCAATGTCGCCATGGCCCGATGGGGGTTGTGCCACCATGGCTTGTCGTGCTTCCCTGGACCGTGATTCTTCGGGCCTCATGCCCACCAACAACCCGGCACGCCCATTGTGCCAATTTTTGGCCGAGGCTGGCCCGATAAGCCCGTGGTCTCCAGCAGGACGGCTAGCCCGAGGCCCGCGTTGCATGAGATCCGAGGAGCGTGGTAGTGCCGCCGTCACCGCACTCATAGGGGAGGGAGCGCCGAGGCCTAGGAGCATCGCCACGCATAACCGGGAGTGGGAGGAGCCGCCGAGGCCTCGTCATCATAGCGGTGTTGCGCTTCCATGCGCCGCTGCCATCCACGCGGGGGGAGCTCAAGAAGGAGAGAGGAGTGGTCGGTCGGGCCACGCAAAGGCCTCGCCAGAATGTGGCGGCCGTGAGAGTCGCGTGATGCCCAGTAGCAAGCTCGCGACCATGATAGTGAAGGAAGTGCGCCGCCATTGGGGACGGAAATAGTGTAGGGTTAGCAAGAAAATGAAGTGCCATATCAAGAGTCCGATGTAGTCACCAGGCCATCATCATGCATGTCGCCGTCTTTGTGCCGCCCACGTGCTCGAAAGTGGTGGCCCACGAACGCCTGCTCGTCGCGCCATGCCAGCCCTAGCCCGCTAATCATCGGCCATGCCGCACTTTTGGCGGGCCAAAATAGCGCTTCTTCATGTTGGGCCGCCGGGCTCGGGCTTCATGGATGCTCACCCTCTTTCTTCAAAGGTGGCACGCTTGTCCGCCAAACCGCCTTCAACGCCCATATATGGCACAACGCCTAAATCTTTTCGAGGAGGATGGGACAGGGAGAGTTCGAGCTAGCAGCATGAGCCAGGTCCCTAATTTGCACTTTCTTAATTAGCTTGGCCCAACATGTTTGCTAGCATATTTTCATGGCTTCTTTTACCATTCTTATCTAACGAAGCATTCATCAAGATTCCAAATCTCTCTTCTGCTTTGTAAATTCTCGAAGTCAACCAAGAAATACATTTGGAATATATTGTAAGTTTTTGTTAATCTCCTATTTTTTAAAAAAAAATAACCGCAAGCACAGTTATAACAATTTTGTTACAAATATCTCTTTTTAAAATCATGTCTACTTTTGCCTCACATCCCAATTTTGTTTATTCCGCCTCCTCAGCAAACAAAAAAAAGAATTAATATGGGGTGATTAAAATTCTCTTAATCCCTTCGTCCCTGTCTTTGTAAGAGCCAATCAATAAATTTCAACTTTCACTACACTTATACAAAATAGTATCAACAATAATATTTCCAATTATATTTACTGCAAAAATATACTATTATGTATAGAGAAATTTTATGAAATTTAAAATTGGCCCACTCTCAAAAAACAAGACAGAGGAAGTACCTTAGAGCTCACAGGTGTTAGTGGGCATCAAATCGACAACTATTGCTAGCAGGGACAGAGCCAGGAAGTTAATTTTGCCTGGCCCCTGTTCGCCCTCTCCTTGTCTTTTTCCCCTGGTAGCCGGGGAAATCAAATAAACAAAAGACAAATGTTTACACATTTACAATGCAGTTGAATCTTACATTTATTTGTACGATACAATTAGATATCTGATCATGATTTTCATGCTGCAGTGATGTGCTGCTTGTGATTTTCAATTACTTCCTGATACCAGTCCATGATCGAGCCTTCCAGTTGGATGGATGCATGAGAAGTCCATAACTCAAGGAAGCCAGAGGCCCAATATGTCAGGCACCCAAACTCCTCATCCAGTCCTTGCAACAGCTTCCTTCTCTTAACTCCATGAAATCTTCGCTGTGTGCTTGGCATCAAAATACTAGCTCTTTCAACCTGAATGTATGCAGTGCCATGCTTAGACTTCCAAAGCATTTGGTAGACTGTTGCTTCCTTATTCTGGTAGAAGAAATCTATTGCTTTTGGCAGCATGATCTGCTCTAGTTGTCCCATGTTAAATACAGTAGTATGCAAATAATGTTGCCCCTCACTGTTTGCTGCTTCTATTGAAGGAAACTTATCCACAAGCAACATGTCTTCTGAAGAACCATGTGGTGCAAAGACGACCCCAGCTCCCTGATATGGATGATCACGTTGAGAACTTCTAGATTCAGACAGTGACGCCCTCTGTTTGTTGGATTCTGAGAGTGAGATTTGGCACCACAGACCTACATAAATAACTGGTTCTAGAGAAACATATGGTAATCCAGATGACTTCTCTAGCTTGCTACTATGACATAGGTTGTGCTTATCATGCTGCTTGCAACATAATGGGTTTGGGCGAACCATTGATTGGTGAATATGTGAATATTGTCCCAACAGTTTTTCTGGTGTGACTCAACATATGGTACCCACGAGAAGTCTTGAGTAGGTAGTTGCAAAAGGCTTTTCCTAATATTTTCAACCGTAGACATGAAAAGAGGGGCAAATAGTTGTAAGCACTGAATTGCAATCCCAACTATGTCCGTACTCTCGAAAAAGTTGTATTGTTAGGTTAAAGACAAAATCATCATCCGGCACATTAGGATTTTTTGCATGAAGCAAAGCCTAGCTTGAGTTCCATGCTCTGCACTAAAAAAAATGGCGCCAACTGTAAAAGCAAAGGGCATTTGTTTGGCCTAATGATTCTATGTTGTAGTATCTTGCCGTAAGAAGGTGCCCGGTAAGAGGGTCAAAGGGCTTGAGACACCGTGGCGTGCCACCAAGCTCTAGTAATCTTTAAAACTCACTAGCACCATCCGCAAAACATTCAAATCTTCGAACAATGGATCTATTCAAGTCATCATTGTCGCGGTTAAAGATAGAAGAAACGAATGACACGGTAACATGCACAACCCGCTTAGGAAGGGAGAAATTACTTACTTCCTTTCCTTTCTGCTCATCTTCTAGGATTCTCGCCTCGCATCGCAGGCAAAGCGTGGTCATCGCACTCGTGTGCAGCGCACCCAAGCTTCCTACGCCAATGCAACAAGGATTTATCAGTGATATCCCACTTATCGGGATGTCAAGAACAGCCTCCAGCCTAATGTGTGTGCCATCTCTAGCCTCTCAAGGTTTCTAAATGCATTTGAGTTCTGTTTCTCCCCATATTTTTGAATCAGACCAGATAGGATTTGGCTAACGGACTCCTGAACAACTGCAGAACCTACAATCTCCGCCATTAGGATTCAAGAATCTGCAGTATCCCTTACCTGTTCAGATATTCAACATATAACAAGATGATGAGACATCGATACCTGAGCCTTGGATCGGGGCAATTATTTAGCTTAATGGAGGAAGAACGTACCTTTGATTGAATTGCATGGACGTGAATGGTGGACAGGTATCTTGTGTATAGATATGTCTTGAAGACGAAAATCACACCGCGTGGTAAGGTGAGAACTTCAACAGAAGTGCTGTCAAGGCTTTGAGGGAGGCAATGGTACTCAAGCCGGATGTAGAGGTCATAGGTGTTGTGTGGATGATGGTCTCTGCGAGGATTTTTTTTTTTTTTCAAGAAGTCTTCGTCAGCACTGAGAAGAATTAGTTCTATATTTGAAATTTTGAATACAATAGGCCAACAGGATTTGTAGGAGAGAAGTAGAAGAGTTGCATTTAAGTTTCATGGAAAATCGTTTGGAGGATGTTGTGGTTATAAAAAAGTCAGGGAAAGAAAGTTACAGCCTGGAAATATTCAATCCACACAGCAGTAGTGAAGAAAATTGGAAAAGTCATGGCAAGTAATTTCTGGTAGACCAAGCCAATATCCGAGTCTTTCACTACTGCAAACATATACTATAGGGGCGGCTCATGATGTACAGTAGGGGCGGTTTTCAAAACCGCCACTAACTCCTTCGTCCCTACAGTACTTGCAATGTAGGGCGCGTTCCCCCGAGCCGCCCCTATTGTGGCCACTACAAGAGCGGCTCGTGTTAGGGCCGCCGCATCGTGGTCACAACAGGGGGCTCGTGTTAGCAGCCGCCGCTACCGTGGTCACAACAGGGGCGGCTGAGAATACCAATCACCCCTACTCAAGACAATTGTAGGGGTGGCTAATAATATAAACCGCCCCTATAATTAGAGACCTGTAGGGGTGGTTAAATCCAAAACCGCCCCTACACCGGATTTGGTGACAAAAAATCAAAATTAAAATACATATAACCGCCTGTTTCATGGCCTTTTTCCCAAAAAAAATCGAATTTGGAAAATCACAAAATGAACACATAATTCACATAATAAACATTCATAATTCACACAACTCACAATAGTCGCAATAATTCACAGAACTCACAAAATATTTCTTCTTTCAACATACAATAGTCCTAATGAGATAATAGTTACAAGAACTTTGGATCACAGGCAATGATTTAGTTTAAAGGGCGTAAGAACCTACCTTTGATTGAATTTCAGACGTGAATGGTGGACACCTATCCTGTGTAGCACTGCGTTGCAAGATGAGAACTTAAAGAGAAGATCATGATATGTCCAAGTCTGAGAGCGAATCTTGGTCAAGAAGTCTCGGTCAACGAAAAGCTACCTATTTCATATTGAATGGAATAGGCCAACCGTCATGAAGTTGACAGGCAACGCCGGACGGCAGCAGCAGCCGGCACCGCCAGAGAGTTGACCCAATCCGAATCCGCTCTGTTGCCATCCATTATGTAACTGTTTCTAAACTATGATATGAAGAAATAATAAAAATCGAGCAAAAGTAGAAAGTCCATGCACAGCAGACTTTTTTTTTGAGATTACACAGTACAACGCAGACGCCAACACGCACGCACACTCACCCCTATGAACACACGTGACGCGAAACCCTACCCCTATGAGCACCTTCAAGGACCGAGCCGGCAAATCTTGAAGTTCGGTCACCACCGGGCGCCTCGCATCGACGGGGACGCCGCCTACCACCACTTAATAGCACGGAAAATCCCGAAATAAATCCAGATGATAAAGTGTCGCACCCAGATTTGAACCCCGGATGGGAGCCCCCAACCACCCGGCCTTCGCCATTGCGCCCGTAAGCCCTTTGACCACAGCAGACTTATTTGACGTTGAATTTTCGTTTCACGAGTCTCGTTCGGGGCTGTGCACAACGAACATGGAAAAGTCTTGGCCGCTTCCATTGTCAATGTGCAATTGTACATTTATTTTCTTCACACGCTACTCAGACTGCTGCCTGAATGCTCGCTACACATTCTGCCCCATTTTCCATTGTTTGCATTTGCTGCATTCTAATACAAACTACTTCCTCGATCCCAAATTGACTAAGTGGAATTAAAATTGACTAATGTTCTATATATGGATGGGAGTAGATTATTAGGATTTTGCCAAACAAACTACTTCCTCCATCCCAAATTGTAAGTCATTCCAAAAAATCTTGAAAGTCAAAGCATTTCAAGCTTGACAAAAATTATAGAAAAGCTGCAAAGATTTATGATATAAAATAGGTACACTATGAAAATATAATTAATTAGGAATCTAATGGTACTTAGTAGGCATCATAAATGTTATTATTTTATCAAATAAATTTTATCAAAATTAAGATGTTTTGACTCTTCAAGATTCTTGAAATGACTTATAATTTGTGATGGAGAAAGTATAATTTAGTTTATGCACCCAAACAAACCTTGCGACTCTGAATGCTGAGCAGCAAGCAGAGGAGTCGCATAGCTCAACGTACATAAACATAGGTTGTGCATGCTTGCGTCGGTGGAGAAATTTTGATATGTAACACTAAGTTCGTAGCCCCTCAATATTGAACATCTGATTCGCAAGCCTTTTGAAATATAACCCTACGCATATGAATTAATTTGATATGTGAGATTACGAATGATTTCCCTTGTTTAGTAATTCCATCCGCCTCTTTTCACTGTTTAGGAGACAGAAAAAGACAAGACCGCCCCTCCTAATTAATTTGCTCGAATTTCTTCTCTCCTCTTTGTATCGCGTCGAGACCCTTATTTAGACTAGCTGCTGTAGATGTCCATCGGGCCTGCTTAGGCCAGCCCGGCACTGGCCAATGCCAGCCATGGCCTGATGTGGGTTGGGCCAGCATGGCTTGTCGTGCTTCCTAGGCCGTGATTGTTTGGGCCTCATGCCCATCGTCTCTAGCAAGATGGCCAGCCCGAGGTCCGCGTCGCACGAGATCTGACGAGCATGGTAGCGTTGCCGTCACGTCGTAGACTCATAGGGGAGAGAGCAATCAAGGCCTGGGGAGCGTCGCTATCGCATAGCCTAGAGTGGGAGGAGCTGTCGAGGCCTCGTCGTCGTGGCGAAGTGTTCCCACTTCCATGCGTCATCGCCATCCACGTGGCAGGGAGCTCGAAGAAGGGAGAGAGAGGAGTGGTCAGTCGGGCTGCTGGCCACGAGACCTCGGCCAGAGGATGAGGCGGCCGTAGAGTCGTGTGATGCACCAGTCGCAACTTGCGACCATGACAGTGACAGAAGTGCATCGGCCGGCGGGGATGGGAAATAGTGTAGGGTTAGCAAGAAAATGAAGTTGGTCTCTTAGCATGCCAAGAGTCCGATGTAGTCACCAGCCGCCATCGTGCATGTTGGGCGCGTGCCGTGCCAGCCCACGCGTGCGAAAGTGACAGCCCAGAATGGCCTAGTCCGTCGTGCCGTGCCCGCCCTAGCCCGCTAATTATCGGGCCATGCCATACTTTGGCGAGGCCAAAATAGCGTTGTTCTTCATGTCGGGCCATCAGGCCTCGGGCTTCATGGACATTTATACAAGCTACTCATCCTCTTTCTCTATGGTGGCACGCCGTCCGGGGCATGCTAGACCTGGTCGGCGTGGATATGTAAGCGCCGCCGATCAGCGCGATCCACCGGAGTTTCTAGCAAATGCGGTCCACCAGTAGGTAGCAGCCAAAATAGTTTACATCAAAGATAAATCCCATATTTTTTGAAGTTTAAAAAGTCATATCTCTTAAAATAAATACTCAAACGAAAATCCAATTTCACCATCATGCTCCTCACAATAAATCCTTCAAAACAAGGCCCCACATGAATATATTTTGACAAAAAAAAAATTAACATACATTTATACACTAAGAAAAAATAATCCAAGACCATCCTAGATACACTTAGAACATCACATGTATACTAATAGAACGTCCATGTATACATCTTAGAACATCACATATATATTGAGAGAACATTTGTGTATACATCACGTAACATTACATGTATACTAAGAGAACATCCGTGTCTACATCACGTAACATCACATATATACTAAGAGAACATCCATGTATACATCACGTAACATCACATGTATATTATGAGAAAAAGAATAAAAGAAAAGAAAAATAAATAAAAAAAAGGAAAAAAAGAAAATAAAAATAAAATAAAGAAAATATAAAAATGAAAAAAATAAAATAAAAAAAAAAAAAATATAAAAATAAAAATAAAAATAAAAACAAAAAAAAAAAAAAAAAGAAAAAGAAAAAGAAAAAGAAAAGAAAAGAAAAAGAAAAAGAAAAAGAAAAAGAAAAAAAGAGGCCCCACAGCCCATAGGGCAAAGAAACAACCCGTATTAGCTGTTGGGCCGACCAACCTAAGGGGTGGTCGGCGCTGAAGCTTACGACCGACCGGTCGGCACGAAGATTGGGCCCGTCGTCCCTCGCCCGCCCAAACGCCCGCAAGGCCCATATACGACCCAACATCTAAATCTTTTTCGAGGAGGATGGGACAGGGAGAGTTCGAGCTAGCAGCTTGAGCCAGTCCATAATTTGCACTTTCTTAATTAGCTTGGCCCCATGTGTTTCTATCATATTTTCACGGCTTCTTTTGCCCATTCTTATCTAAGAAAGCATTCATCAAAATTCCAAATCTCTCTTCTGCTTTGTAAATTCTCAAGTAAACCAAGAAATACATTTGGAATATATTGTAAGTTTTTTGTTAATCTCCTATTTTTTAAAAAAATAGTATTAACCTCAAGCACTGTTACAACAATTTCGTTACAAATATCTCTGTTAAAATCATGTCTACTTTTTGCTTCACATCCCAATTTTATTTATTCCGCCTCCCAGAAAAAAAAAAAACTAAGATGGGATGACTTAAATTCTTTTTAATCCCTTTATCCCTGTCTTTGTAAGAGTCAATCAATAAATTTCAAGTTTCACTACACTTATACAAAATAGTATCAACAATATTATTGCAATTATATTTACTGCAAAAAATATTCTCCCTCCTTCCTAAAAATAAACATAATTCTTTGACTTTTTAAAAACTATGTTTGACCGCTCGTCTTATTCAATTTTTTGGGAAGGAGTGAGTACTATTATGTATAGAGAAATTTTATGAAATTTAAAATTGGTCCAGTCTCAAAAGACAAGACAGAGGAAGTACCTTAGAGCTCAAAGGTGTTAGTGGGCATCAAATTGACAATTATTGCTAGCAGGGACGGAGCCAGGAAGTTAATTTTGCCAGTCCCCTGTTCGCCCTCTCCTTGTCTTTGCCCCTGATAGCCGGTAAAATCAAATAAATAAAAGACAATGTTTACACACTACTAGACTTAGGCTCTTTACCCCGAGTGCCACACTGAGCAAAACACACTCGGCAAAAAGTGTCGGCACATGCCACTTTGCTGAGTGTCTATTGTCGGGTGCTCAGCAAAGCATTTGCCAAGTGACACAAAAACACTCCAAACATACACTTGACAAAGAGTAAATTCAAAAAAAAAACGATCACCCCTTCATGTAATTTTTTGGGTCCAAAACAAAATTTAAGGCCAACGTGGCCAGTAAGATTCAAACCCACGATCTCTCCCTTCTGCATTTCCTGCTCAACCATTGCACTACACAATCACTTACCTCTAGATTCTATATTGGTTCCCCACATATTATACAAAACCAAGTGTAAATTGCTTGTTTGAGGCATTAAACAAATTCATATCAAAAAGTTGTCAACTAGAAAGTTTCATAACATCTCGAGATCTATAATTTTGATTTAGGAATTTTCTTCATCCGAGGTCATTTATAGAATTTGAATTTTAAATTATAGTTTCGCATGATAAGATGATTTCAAATAAAACATTTGTTAACTAGAAAGTTTCATAATTTTTTGAGATCTACAATTTTCATTTAGAAAGTTTCTCCATCCGAGATTGTTTGAAAAATTTAAATTTTAAAATTTTGAAATTCTAACATAGTTTTGCATAAGATAATTTCAACTAAAAACGTTTGCCAACTACAAAGTTTCATAGCTTCTCAAGATCTACAAAGTTTATTTTGGTCATTTCTTCATCCGACATAGTGGTAGTAACATGGTTCACAAATCTTATAAATTTCTCTTCTAGTTTCATAAAACTATGTGAGATATTATAGAGATGTAGATTTTGTGAATAATGTTACTATTTCTCAAATGAAGAAATGATCAAAATAAAAGATATAGATCTTGAGAAGTTACGCAACTTTGTAGTTGAAAACTTTCATTTAAATTCATTTAGGGCCTCAAAAGTTATTTGAAAAAACTGGTTTGCCGAGTGCCGACTCAAAGAAAGAGCTTGGCAAGCAATAAAAAAAAAAAGGTGTAGGACACCAGTAGTGACGAGGGCCTAATGCGATCATGGATTGCAGACAAGTACACGATGCAGCAACCCATGATTATCTAATGACTGAAATGCATCATTACTCCATTAACTTTTGGCCGGTTTCACTTAGGTCCTTCAACTATGAAAGTGATTTTTTGGGTTCATAAACATTTTAAGTGATGCATCTATGGTCCATACCCTTTCATTTATGTTTTTATTTTTACAGAAGCATCCCTCTATTTCTTTTTGTTTCATATGCATACCCCTCTAGAGGCTGTAAGCTGCACGCATGCCTACAAAGCCCTCACGCCACCGATGCGTGCCTGCAGCCCTCAAGCTCGCTGTTGGATGCCCGCACACAGGGGCGGAGGTACAGGGTGCTCTACGCTCAATCCCAACCAAGGCCATTGTAATCAAACGTATATGCCTCAATCTGCTGCTCTCTCTTCGTGGCTTCGCCAAACGCTAGATCACAGCGCCACCGCCGCCATGGCGTTCCGTATTATTTCATATTTATGTTTGCGGTGTGAATCTCCCTTCCTTCGTGTTTTCAGCCATTGTGGGGAGGTAGAGCCTGAGCGCGTTGAGCTCGTGGTAGAGCCTGAGCTTGTTGGGCTCGATGGGCATGAGCCCCGGTGAGCCAATAAGCTCACGGAGGAGAGCTCGGCGCCAGATAGCCTTAGGAGGGATACACATGTGAAAGAAAAAGAAATAGAAGGATGTTTCTGTAAAATAAAAACATAAACGAAGAGGTATGGACTATATATGCATCACTTAAAAAGTTTTTGGACCCAAAAAGCCATATTAATAGTTTATGGACCTAAGTGAAACCTGACCAAAAGTTAATGGACTAATGATGCATTTCACGCACTTATCCAATCTCCTTCCGGAGCCTATTGTACGGTTAGATATAAGTTATACACGATAGATTCAGATTTTAAGGCGCAGCCGGGGTGGCACTGCTGCTAGCTGTCTTTCATTCCCTCTCTGAATCCAGTCCAGGATCAAGCCTCGCAGCCGGACAGGCGCATGTGCAACCCACGAGTTGAGGAAGCAAGCAATCTTGCGATTCCAGTTCCCCAGCACCTGCTCCTGATCTTGTTGCACCTGGACCTGCAGCTTCCTTTTCCTACTACCTGTCCTAGAAATCACCCGTCGTGCTGCACATGGCATGTCCTCTATCGTTGGCTTCTCGAACCCAATGTACTCAGTGCCATGCTTAGACTTCCAAAGCATTTGGCAGGCTGTCGCTTCCGGGTTCCGGCAGAAATAATCTGTTGCCTTTCGGAGCATGATCTCGTTCAGCTGGTCCAAGGTAATGTCAGTGTGCACATAGTGCTGCTCTTCACCGTAGACCGTCACTACTGCAGAGTTCTTTTTTCTTTAGGAAGCTTGTGTTTCGTACAACCATGGGGCGTGAAGAGGAGCTCAGCTTTCAGATATGGAGAGTAGCCCCTGCATAGAACTTCTGCGTTGAGATGGTGACCTTGTGGTCTGCTGCTTGTAGTTGTGCTCGGATACAGGGACTTGACACTCCAAGTGCATTAGAATCACTGAATCCAGAGAAACATCTGGAATTCCTACCATGTCTGGGTGACCAATGCAACGAGGCCTATTATTCTGCAGACCTTGTTGCTTGACTTGCTTCCTGCAACACAATGGGTCTGGACGAAACCACTGAGTGCAGAAGCTGTGGAGATTGTCCAAGTGTTTTCGTTGCCATAGATCAACATATGGCACCCATGAGAAGTCTTGCATAGGTAGCTGGGTAAGCTCTTTCTTGATAGTTTCAGTTATAGGCTGGAAACAAGGAGGAAAGAGCTGCAAGCAGTTCACTACTGTCCCAACTATGTCTGTGCTTTCTGAAATCTGCAGCATCAAACCAAGAGAGAAGTTGTTCTCAGGTGCATTATCATCTTTGTGGACGAACTTCAGACATGCTTGTATCCCATGATCCGGAGTGATAGAAGGGACCAGCCATAGCAAATTAGAAGGGTACTCATTTCCCCAAACAATCTTGTGCTGCAGCTCCATGCCAGCCATGAGGTTCCTTACAAGAGACGTGAATGGCATGTGACAATGTGGCGTGCCACCAACCTCTACATATCTTAGAAATTCACTGGCTCCATCTGCAAAACCACTCAAACCTTTGTACCATGGATCTGCTCGGCTCATTTTTTCGCCAAAGGCGGAGAAAATGAAGGACTTGGTAGCATGTGCGACCCGGCTAGGGAGGGAGGAATTCATCAGATCTTGTTCGACCCGTTTGTCTTCGTGGATCCTCTGCTTGCATTTGTGCAGCATGTCATCACACTCCTGAGCAACATGCTTCAACTTCTTTCGCCAACGCAACAAGGATGCGCCGGTGATCTGCCACTTCTCAGATGTCTTGAGTGCAGCCTCTAGCCTGATGTGTGCCATCTCGAGCCTCTCAAAGTTTCTGTTTGCATAATTTGAGTCCGCATACCTCTGAACCAGACCAGATACGATTTGGCTAATCTGTCTCCCGAGCAACCACAGAACCGACCATCTCTGCCGCCATTACGATTCAAGCATATGTACCACTTGTTCCCCCTGCATAGGAGAAAGCATTATGAAACACACCATTTATATGTACCTTCTATTTGTTTTCTAGAAAAGAATATACAGACTTTTACCACAAGCAAAATTTTACACAACATCATGAAAGCCATGCAAGTTTTTTTTGTTTCTAGAACACGACTTCACCTAAAGTTGTTACAGTTTCACCCCTGTTCAAGTATATAGAGAGGTATTCTTGTTGTTAAATGCAACTGTGATGTTAGATGAAAGTATATATTGGGATATCTGCAACAGCTTATCAATAGCTTATGTGCACTCTAGAAAGCCATCCTTGCTCTCTATCTTTAGTTCGGGAGAAACCGGATCTGATGAGATGTATATCGGGATACCAAATTTAAAGACCATAAGAAGGTATTTTTTCGCTGAAATCTGAGATATGTGGAGGTCGGAGGTATTCCACGCTGACCTCCACATATATTAGCTTCACACAAGTTACATAGGCTATGTGTTACTAGCCTAGCGGGCTCCCTGCGAGCAAATGGGCCTGCAGGGCCCACGAAGGGCTCTGGGCGCCTCCAGTGGCGCCCTAGGGCTGCGCACAAAAACGGGAGGCGGCACCATTGTCCCTGCTGCCACCGCCATTGCTATCTTCATTACAACATCGAGTCATGATAGAGTTTGGTTAAGTTAGGGAATAAGAGGTTGTTATTTGTAAAGGAGAATCCAATCTATCGTGAACTCCAAAACAGTTGCTTGAGCCTAAGACCTACGTGAACTATAAATACTAGGAGGATGTAATCAATCAAATCAAGTATGAGCAATTGCTCCTTCCTCTCTCTCTCATGCGCACACCGCCCCGTCCAATGCATCGTCGCCTCCACACCGCCGGGAGCCAGCCACCACTACACGGCCACAACCCTAACACTATGATCAAGGAGGAGACATGTTAAGAATGATAGCGACGGTTGTCCAGGAATTGGTCTACTCTACACACCTAATAATTAAGTGACCCCCAATTTCGTAGTGGAAAAGGGAACATGCCGGTCAACTGTGTGGAGTACGATAATGCACAGTGAAGATCAGAGTAAAATGCATCGATGGCCCCCATAAAAAATGCATTGACGGTGGGAAACTTTTCTCATAGTGTCTTTCTGATCCTCAAACTTATTTATGGATTTATTTGTTATTCCGTTTGGTTCTTAAACGTGCTAATAAAAAATTAATTTGAATTCGGGCGAGCTTTAAAAATTATAAAACTGGCTTTGATGGACCAAGTTTCAATTTATATGAATTTAGTGAATCAGTAGGTAAGAAGCTAGGCTTGCATTTTGGGTGTGCTTACTTTGATCGTTAATTTGCAGCACGGACGCGGAGCCGATCGGCCGGCCAGGCTTCGGGAGGCCGGCCGGACTTGAGTCGAAAGCAGAGAGAGAAGCAAGTGGGAACTCGCCGGAGTGAGAGGTGAGTAGTCGATCAGAGAGCTGCGCGGTGTTGGCCGGAGAAGATGGTGCGTCGTCGTCGTCAGTGTGTGCGTATATATACCATCAGTCACTCAAGGCATGGAAACGTCCCGTGGCAAAAAATGCATGGGTCACCGGCCACCTATTTCTTACGATTGATGACACGAGCAGACAGGTACAGTCCCATCCGCGTGCATGGATGCCGTGCCACCTCGCTCGTTCGTCAACTGTCCTGCATATACAACATACATGAGACGTACCCGCGGATGCACGCAGATGCTGCATCTTGCTTTATTTGACATAGAGATATATAACCGACAGCTGATGACCAGGGCACGGTGTTTTTTTTTTTTTTTTTTTCACGGGGGGGGGATTTAAATCCCCACCTGAATTTTATTGCCTGTGGCCCAGAACGGCCGGATATAGTTTACATCGGAAATGTTTACATCACCCCATGGGTTTTAAAAGATTACTAGATTACAACCGGCTAGTAGCTAGTTCTCCATTGCCGTTTCAAATATATGACACCACTTGTCTGCGATATATTTCTTCTTTCTTTTGATCCTTGCTCTCCATAATTCCGCCGTTTCTTTGCACTGTTGAAGCGCTAGCCGGACCGTTACTGTTTCATTTCTGAAAACAGCCGCATTTCTGGCCTTCCACAATATCCAGCAACAAAGTGCGATGAATGCTGGCATTTCGTGTTTCGGCACTCCGGGGAGGTTGGTGACAGTGTGGAGGTTGTTAACATCCATCCCAATAAGCTGGGTCAAATTGAGCTTCTCCCAGAATGCTTTGCCGAGGATGCATCCACTGATAATATGTTCTGGTGTTTCTTCATGCGCACCACATATCTCACATGTTGTGTCCGGCACTACGTGCTTCTTGTGCAGGACCATCCTGCATTGGATCCTTCTCCGAAGCAAGAGCCACATGAACAATTGCACTCTCGGCGGTGCGCAGTTCTTCCAAATAAAATTTGCTTTGTCATCTTTGTGGTGCCCTTGGGCCTTGATGAAGCAGTATACAGAGGCCCTGTCAACACCCTTGGAGTTGAAGAAAGCCGATTCCCTGGTGTCTCGGACCTGACTTAGCTGAGTTTGCTGAATGATGTCCTCAACCTGCTCAAGCTCCAACTGTGCCCTCTGCGATAACCTGGTGACCAAGGTGTGTCGAATACCGGTTGCAAACATTTGCTGGACTGATTCCTCCTTCGCAGTGCAGTGACTGAAAATTGCCGGGAACCTATCAGCGAGAGCTTCATCTTGGTGCCAGACATCCATCCAAAACGAGGTGGACACCCCATCGCCGATCTTCACAGTAGTGATCGCTTGGTAGAGCGGCAGTAGGGAGCGCAGGGTATCCCAATGTTGGCCATGAATATCTCCTTTGAGCGATGCAATTGAGGCTCGCTCCTTCACCCAAATCGCCCAAGCCGATGGTTTGTCGGAGTGAAGCCTGTGTACCAGTTTTAGCAGCAGGCAAATGTTCTGTGCCCCTAAGTCCTTGATCCCAAGGCCACCCAGCTCACGCGGAACGGACACATTTGTCCACGCAACCAGGCAGGTCGCAGCTGAGGCGTGACCATCCGTGCTTCCTGACCAGAAAAATCCCCTTCTCTTCCCGTCCATGACATGGATTGCGGACTGCGGAAGGTGCAGGGAGCTCATGGCATAGACAAGCTGGCAGTCAAGTACATAGTTTACAAGGGCACGGTGTTCCTGGGATCGTAGGTCGGCTACAAAACGTGCAATAATTTGGACTTAGCCATCGTCCCGCACTAACCACACTAATTAAGTAATACAACCTTTGTATCCAATTGTGATAACATATATATCTTTGGTTAGAATCAAGATAAGTTCTTTGTTTATTCTCTAATAGAATAGGCGATTCTCTATATTCCCTATCCAATTGTGATAACATATCTTTAATTAATTAAATGTTTTTTTCATCTATTAATAGAGAATAGGAGATTCTCTATATTCTCTAATATCAAGAAGACACACGCAAAGTTAAATTTTTTTTTCATGTAAAGGCATTAGATTCCTTACTTGATAGGTCATGAACAAATAAGGTTTGCCAAAGTTTGGTTACAGACTATTTACAATGCCGTGGCAACATATGGAAACTATATAAAAATAACCCCCCAAATTAAGTAATATAACCTTATTCTCTATCTAGCTCTGCTATAGGTTAAGTATTTGTTTTTAATTAGGAGAAAAAGATAAGTACACACATGTACATTTGTTCACAGACTATGTGATTAGGTTTATCATATCTTTTGAATAATGAAAAGTATATCATAAACATAAGAAACGACATATAAATTATTAGCATTCTACAAACCATACAAAGCAAGATATAAAATAAATCTAAATGGAAATTTGAACTATTGACATATATTTTGATGAATTTTCTCAAGCATGAATGTCCAAAAGCAGTACAAACATCATTAAGCACACTTGATTTGACCAGTTTTTTTTTGTTGCTGTAGTAGAAACGTCACACCATGGATATAAGGGAAAATATATGGTGCAAACTACACACTAGGTGCAAACATGGAAACTAATTTAAAAGTTATAGCTTGCTGTTTCAAAAATCTAAAACTTGGCACACCCATAGTGCATACACATATATACTCACATGCAAAAGTTGGGATGTAAATTCAAACTAGAAAAATTCATACAAAAATTACAAATTTCAGGTGTATGTGCACTAAAGGACAAAAAAATCCTTCAAATTTTTGTCTTTTTAGTGCACAAGCACCTTAAATTTATCATTTTTATATGAATTTTTCAAAAGTGAGTGTGCAGTTCAACTTTTGCATATGACTATATATGTGTATGCACTATGGTGTGCCAAGTTTTAGATTTTTTTTGAAACAGCCAAGCTATAATTTTTTTAAATTAGTTTCCATGTTTGCACCTAGTGTGTAGTTTGCATCATATATTTTCCCTGGATATAAAACACCCAAAAAAGTGAGCATCCAAAGTATTTTATCTTGGACTACAATTATAAGAGTCATTCTAAAATCTACTCTATAGATCATTATTTGAAGATTCATTTACCATGCAACAAATTTTCTACATCTTGTGAGCACTGTAGAGAGTCATCCTCTTTCTCCATGCATGTCTGTCTAGAGAGAAATCTAGAATAAAAAATGTTTATATTTGGAGATCCAATTAAATTGGTTCTTGAGGCAAATTTTGTCACCAGAATCTCCATCCCCATAAATTAGGAAAATATAAAGAGTCTCTTGAGTTGCTCTATGACTAATATTTGATTCATCGTGCAACAAAATACTCTTATTTTCTAAAAAAAAATCTAATGTCCCATGTCTTGCCATGTCCCTTCATAATCCCATTGAGAAAATAACACAACAATCATAGCCATATCTTTTTTGTGTAATTTTATAAAGTGATTTAATTATTTCATGTTGTTACTCTATGGTTTTGCTTTGTATTTTTATCTAGACTGCAGCTCTGTAATATTTGAGACTGCATATGGTTTTGCTATGTTTTTTTATCTAGAATGGTCTAGAAATGATGTAGATTTTTTAAACAAATTAAGGAGTCTTTTTCTCCTCATTCCCAAGCATTGTGCCCACATGGTTTAGTGAACAAAAAGAACCAATTTTTTAAATTTTGTCTCAATGTCTTTTTGTATTGGTGATATATCTTATATTCCAGTTTATCACTGACCACCAAAATTTTTAAAATACCAGTAGAAAAAACTTGCAGCAGACATGAGAGACTAGATATATATATATACAAACATCAGATTACTCTAGCAAAGATTAGCTTAGCACTTGTAAGAACGTACCTCTGACTGAATCACAAGTCGTAGAATGATGCAAGATGAGAACTTAGAGCGAATGTAGTGATGTCGAAGACGACGAAGAGTGGGATCAAGGAAGATGCGGAAGGCAAGTAGGATGTCAAAGGGTGTACATCGATGTCTTGTTCTTTACGAAATACATGGGAAGAAGCCAGAGGTAAGGTAAGGCAAGAAGGCCCTCGAGAAGACATATATATATGTCAAAAGTCAACGATGAGAGCCAACAGTTCATAACATATTTACAGATGAGAACTACAAGGGAAGGGCAGGGAGGAAATTAAATGGTTCCTACGTCTTGATTAGCAGCCACAGGTCGTCGCTCTCCTCTCCATTATCGCAACAATAATAAGCTTGCCGCAGCCGGCTGCTAGCAAGCTGCAATGCTAACTTACAGTAGATTTATATACTTGGCTGCAAGGAATAAATAGTAGCAATAACAGGACCCGTGGCATTAGAAGACCCAATGTCCTTTCTGTAGCACCCCAGGCAATGGGGCCCAGAGGGGCCGGCCCCACGGGCCCACGCCCCGCAGGGGGGCCGCCCCATGGGCCTGGCGCGCGCGCGCCTCCCGCCGTCCGCCCTTCCACGGATTTTATGGTAATTGAAGTAAGAGTTCGGTTAGGATAATTTAAGACTTTTGGTGTGAAGGAGATATTTCCAATCTCTAAGGACGTGTCCTATTAGGATAAGATTAAGGACTTACTTGTAAAAGGTATTCCAATGTATAAGGAAACGATTGCTTGAGATACGAGTCTCATAGGAGGTGTATATAAGCAAGGAGGATATAATCTCTTGGGGACAAGCAACACTACTACAGATTGATTTTCCGCGGGCGACATTAAAACCGCCACGCAGTTTAGGGTCACGGTTAATCGAACGATAACCGCGGGCGGGCAAATGTCCGCCACGCAAAATCGATAACCGTGGCGGTCTTCTTACAATGCCCGCTATGGTAAATAAATTAAAAAGAAAATTCAATTCGAATTTACCGGGCCGGCTGCCTGCATCCGGCCGCCGGGCCCGCGGGTTTCGCCGCCGGCCGGCGAGCACCCACGCCCAGATCCGCTTCCCACCGCCGACGCGGCGCCGCCGCCGGATCCGCCCGAGGAGAGAGAGGAGGACGACGCGCACCGGCCTGGCAAGGAGCCGGCCGGAGGAGAGCTCTGAGCACGACGCCGGGAGGAGCTCTGAGGACAACGCACCGGCCGCCGGATCCGCCGGAGGAGGAGTCTGAGGAGACGCACGGAGGAGTCCGGGAGGACGACGCCGCGCCAGAGTCGCCGGATCCGCTTGGGGAGGGTCGCCGTGGCGAGGCGCACCGCCACCGCCGGATCCGCACGCCGCCGGCAGATGCGCACGCGCCGGCCGGGATCCCGCCCGCCGCGGGCCGCGCCGCTGCCCGCTGGGGCCGCACCGCCGCCCTTGCATGGCCGGGCGCTCCGCCGGCGAGAGGAAGAGGGGAGCGAGGAGGGGGCCGGGAGCGAGGACAGGGCGAGAGGAAGAGGGGAGCGAGGAGGAAGAGAGGGAGGCCGGCCATGCACTCGGGAGAGAGGGGAGAGGAAGAGAGGGAGGCCGGCCGGGTGAGGAAGAGAGAATGAGGGTTGAAAACCCTAAGTCCCGTATATATATGTCACCAAGGAAATGGGCCGCTGGGCTCCCCTTTGGGCCTCATTTCCGTGTCGGGCTTTATAAGAAAACCGTCACGGTTAATCGATTAACCGTGGGCGTTTTTTCCCCGATTGTGGGAAAGTCAGCCACCTATTTTCCGTGGCGGTTTTTGAAATGCCCGCCCCGGAAAATGAAAAATTAAACACCTCCCAAAATCAATCCCGTAGTAGTGCAATAAAGAAATATTTTCCCCGCCCTACCAGAACCGCCGCCGCCCCCTCCCCGCCCCATGCGCACGCCGCCCCTCCCTATTGCCGCCGCCGCGCCGGCGCCGCTCGCCCCTGGCCGCCGCCACCACCGGGCGCGGCCCCTCGCCGGTCGGGCGCCGCCCCCCCGTCATCGCGTTTGTGACAATTTGGTATCCGGAGGCCACTTCGATCCACCCACCAACATGGATGCCGATTCAAGAAGCTGCTGCAAGGTCTCTTTAAGCAGGTCACCACGATCACCAATCGCCCGATATGCTCTCACGATGAAATCTCCATCCTCTTCGGTACCGATCCGACGGAGGAACGAAAGTGCAAGGCCATCCTCGACCTGGAGAAGGACATGAAATCGCCATGGAGCACTCCGCCAAGCTTCCTCAAGGCCTAAACATAACGCCATAGAACACTAAAAAGAAGATCGCCATAGATTAGGTTTTTGTATGTCGTTTTAGTAGTGATGAAACACGCCGTCGATATTACATTTGATATCGTCATTTTCCATTTGACTCGCTTTGGCACACCTCATGATGAAACAACTTGGTCGCAGATCAGTTTTGGCAATCGTCATTAGATAACATGTTCGTGTTTTGCACGCTACCATTTGACGGTGTGGGATGTGTGCCACTTGACGGGCGTGGGTTCATGGCCCACGGTGGCTGCTCAACTTTTTTGCATAGTGGGTCGTGGCACCCGCAGCCTTGAGCCTTGCCCCGACCCACTCCATTCTTCTTTTTGCAAAGTGGGCCACAGGACCGATTCCATCTGTTCTTGGGCCTATATGGTTTTCAATTTAAAGACATTCAACCGCAGTTGGTCCATTACCCTGAATGGATCAGGTCCTGCTCCGCCTTGTCCCGCCTCCACCTTGGGCCTTAATTATTTTGACAAAAAAACTGCTCTAGGGGATCTTTGAACTCACAGTCAGGTGCTCAACAGGTAACAGCATTACCACTAGACTACATCAAGTTTCTTATTAAAAGTTCCAAAAAAAAAAAGTTTTATTAAAGGTATGAATTTTTTTTTATTTGATACTTCTAAACATGCATATTGAAGCCTACATATATTTAAGGCTGGATTTTTTTAGTCCTAGTGACATACAATGCCGCTTTTTTTTCTTTATTATTTACTTTGCCAATATGGAATACATAGGCATGCCCCTATCTCATTCCTCGACGATATCATGCCATAGGTTGCGGCAAGACGATCGTCGCCCGCGCCATCGATCATCGCCGTGTCCCGAGCCCGCCGTTGGTGGGGAATCGTCGACATCCGTGAGCTCGCTCGAGACGGAAAGGAGCTTGTCGGGCCGAGCTCGAGCTCTGAGCGTCCCCTACATATTCGTAAGAGCTCGCTCGAGGCGGAGAATGGACGCCGCTGAGCTCGAGCTTCGTGCCGTGGAGCTCGTCCCAAAGGGAGCTCGTTCGAGACGGAGAAATGTCCGCCGAGCTCGGGCCGTCGAGGCGAGGGAGGTCCGGCCTCGTTAATCCCACTGATGAACTCGTCTTATCCCGTGATAAGGTTCTCGTGGGCGGGTTTACCCCTAATTAATCGTGGGACGGAATATCCGTGTCCCACGTAACGTCTCTCACTTAGGCATATAGGACTATGTGAGCCATGTACGCCTCGGGATGGATGTGCAACAACACTTTGTCTAAATCACTTGAAACACTTGTAAGTTGAAATAAAAGAACTACTGCCTACTACCTCCGTATACGAAAGAATTCAATTAGGGCCTGTTTGGTTCCCTTCCCATCGGAACCAGGCCAGCTCCAGGGAGCCAGGCTGCCTTTGGCCTGGCCAGATGCATGCAGGAGGCCTTGTTTGGTTGCCTGCATCTATTGAGCCCGGTTTGGATGAGTTGGTGTTTGGTTTGAAGCATGTATGTCAATAATCAAACTCCAGATGCAAGCACAAGTGTTTGGTTGGCTGCATATACAAAGTTCTAGGCACCTCTTGCATGACCCTGGTAATGTTACCACTCACGCACATACATGCTGTTTACATGAACTTCCAAATCAAATTATGGGGCACTGACTCATCTTTCAACTCAAACTACATAGTTTGCTACAGAACAAGCAACATATACTAAACATCATACTAGATAGATTGCTACATCACAAGCAGCATAAAGGATAGCACAAGCAGAGCTTTCAGTTTTTCGGTAGACATTGATTCTTCAGTTTGCTCCAATATCTGGAATTACTGGATCATCTTTCAGCTCAAACTTAACAGGATTGCTGTCCAGAAATGGGTAGTCCTCAAGCTCCAGAAGGGGGTAGTCGTCAAGCTCATCATCAGTAGGAGAATCTTCAACCAGTGCTTTGTCACCTGCGTGGGAAAGTGTATGTTACATGCAAGTAAACTGAAACATTTCGAAGAGAAGAAGAAACCATGTTCTTACTGAAGAAACCCATGTGTTCATGCCACTTTTTGGTCTCTTCAACGGTGAATATTTTCACAGGGTAGAGAGACACCAAGTGATGTCTGGAAGAATCTCTGGTTCCAGCTCCAGCTCTTTCGATTCTTCAGAAAACTTGGGAACCTCCTAAATCATAAAGAGACAGATTATATCACATTTTTTGTCTAATTGTAAGTAGAGAAAAATGGAGAAGTCAAGAAATGCTGTTTTCTGGAATATTATGCTTCCACTTATGTTGATTACTTGCTTAAAATTTTAGGATTCAAATGCATCAAATAGCGTATAAACTTTAAATAGACTGAACATTTTGTATGTGTCAACACAACCACAAAAAATACACTGAGGACAGAGATTTTTTTTTCACCATTGGTCATAAAAAAAACAAAAAGCAAGGTAAAGAAAAATAATAGAACTAGTTCACCAGGCTGGCCACCTGCTTGCTAGCTCATGCCCAAAAGGAAGCGTGAGTGCCTGTGTGGGGGAACTAGAAGGAAATGAAGGAGGAAGGATGAAGCGGCAGCAGCACTGGAAGAATTACCGGAGCGGGGGATCCGGTCGGCCGATGAGCAGAGACCACGCTCAAATCCTTTCTCTTCAAGCCCAGGTCTGATTCGCATGCACCCAAATTTTTCTTCCCGTCGAGGCCAGTTCTTCAATCCGTGTCTCTTGCGTGCCCCTTTCCGTGCTTCAGGGTTGTCGATGGGGTACCGGTACCGCCGCCGCCGCCGACGGAGGGGGTGATGGAGGCCCCGATCTGTCAGATCTAAATCAGGAAGGATTGAATCGCGCACCTGCCGGTCGTGGACCTGGTGGACTTTGCGGATGCTGCGCTCGTGCTACCGGAAAGGGAGGGCCATCTTGGAGTTCTGTCGCGGCCGACCAGAGTTGCGCTCGCCGCCGCCGGCGCGGTAGCCGACCGTGCTTGTCACTGCTCGCCTCAGTTACCCCGCGAGCTAAGGTCGAGGTCGCCCGCGGACA
The DNA here is from genome assembly GCA_015847255.1 of Hyparrhenia diplandra. Classification (NCBI taxonomy): domain Eukaryota; kingdom Viridiplantae; phylum Streptophyta; class Magnoliopsida; order Poales; family Poaceae; genus Hyparrhenia; species Hyparrhenia diplandra. The sequence continues at coordinate 27,362 of JADLZK010007720.1, forward strand.
TGGCAGCGCCCGCCGCATGGGCAGGGGTAGAGGCACGCTGTTGGTGGAGACCTGGACGCGGGAACAAGGGCGGTGACGGGCGGGAACGAGGGCGGTGGCCATAGCCTTTTCGCGCCATCTCTAGGAGCACAGGCGGAAGCCAGGCGAAGCATGCGGAGAGCCAGGATGAGGAGGAACGGCCGATTTGGGCGTTCCTTCTCAGCCAGGCTCGCGGGGACCTTTTGCACGACTAGAGCCAGGCTCGCGGGAAGGTACAGGCTACCAAACAACAGCCCACTGCATCCCTGGATGCATGTATGGTCGGATGCGGGCAACCAAACATGCCTTTATTGGATGCACGGCAGTTACACTCGCCAAGTTTGACTAAGTTTATAGCAAAGTAATATTAACATTTATGTCTATAAATAAATTTACATCTTTCCTATACTTCTGTCGTCTGAACTTTGTGCGTGGCGTTCAGGCGACACGCGTCGACGTGCGAGCGATGGGGACGCGAGCGCCACGAATCTTCTGTTGTCGGGTCCGCGCGGCTGTCGGGTCGAGTCCAAAAGCGTTGTTCGCGCCCGTTAACACCACTCATCCAGCAACCCCCGTTCCTCTCCCCAGTCCCCAGACTCCCTCTCTCCTCTCGCAGTGACCCATTCCCCGATCTGGTCACTCTCCTCGGTCTCCTCCGGCTCCCTGGTAGCCGCCCGTGCGTGGAGCACCGGCTGCGGCGGCGCTGGCGGAGCAGCGCGCGCGGGGCAGCGATGTGAGCAGCGTGCGCAACATTCGTCTTCGACGGCAAAGTCCTCACCACTCCGCCCCGCCGCTCGTCGCTGCCTCCCACGGCAAAGTCCCTTCATCTTCGTCTTCGAAGGGTCCCCGAGCGCTCCGGATCCGCCTGTTTGGACATCCTCCCAGTGGTTCCCGCCGTCAAAGCCGCCGGATCTGTTGCTTTTGTCCGCCTACGCGTCTACTCGACGCCAGATCCGGTGAGTTCACTTGTTTGTCCGTCCTCCCTTTCGTTTGTACTTGCAGATCCGGTTCTCAGGGAAGACTGGTGATGACCATTTTGTAGTTGCTCTCCAATCCTATCGTTATTTTTGTACGTGCGCCTCCGTCATCTCCGGCGGCGCAGTTGCGTCTCTGGCCGAATAACCAAACCACGGCATGGATAGCCATGAAGAGCAAAACCAGGAGGGGGCAAGACGACGGCATTCCCCCACTTCCTGGTGCTGCCAGCCGTATAGGCCACCAAGAGTCCCAGCAGGTTGAGGACCACGGCTGTCTTGGTTCCTAGCAGGAGCAGCTTGTTCGACCGGCGGTGCCTCCCTCCGCAGGATCTGCTGCAGGGTTCATCGTACTGCCCACCCTCCACCTTCGTTGCTACCTAGTGTCCAGGTGAGTTGTCCTCCGTATCAGCCCCAATCCCATGCTTCTACCTGTGTTGCTGCTACTGCTACACACCGCTTGTCCATGGGGCCACTCGCCAACTCGCGCCTGCATATGGAGTTGGAGTACTAGAATATCCTCTGCTTGTTGGTCTATGCTGTTGTGATGTGCTTGCAGCTCTACTGCCATTGCGTGTAGTCTAGGTGTTTGATGAAATGTCAATACAAGCTTACTATTGTTTTGAAATTGAATGCTATCTGCTAGACATAGAGCTAGGGAATCGAGTAACAAGAGTTAACTTTGATGCAGACTTCTATCAATCGATTAGCAACAACTCATGACAGTCTGTAACTCTATGTGTGCGCAATGGTAACTGTTTGGCAATAATAATGACAAGAATTTTAGTTATTTAACCTCTACTTGCAGCAAGTATTCATCACTGTCTGTCTCTGCTACTGCAATGAGTACTCATCCTATCTGTCTCTGCTGTTGTTGGTGCTTCTTGCACTCGCTGCAAGACCAAATCAAATGTCAATCTGTTTAAATGTGATTAACTTGTATGACGAATATCCCGGCAAACTGAGCCATTTGAATTATCCTGTTGTCCTCTCTACTTTGTTTTATAGTTGTTTGTATCATATGTAATATTCAGCTTGTTTACCCTTTAACCGACATGTTAATCTTGCTCGTCCTTGCTATCCTGATCTTATTGCCATCAAGAAAAAAACACTGTGAAATGACCAGCCATACCCCTATTTTATGGAATAATATAGAACCATACCTTTTCTATTAGATTATTTAATTAGGGAGAGTTCAAATACTGCAGTAACTGATAGTTTTCTCTTTTTTAGTGAAATCAAATATTTGTCTTGTCAGAAGAAAGTTGACATCGTGGGACACCTGTTGATTTACTGCTGATTACTAGGATCAGCTTGCATCCATATATATTGCCAACTAGCTCTCATACTGCACAGAAGTTTGTTGGGTGTTGAAGCCACTGCATAAGTATGCTCTGTTCCTATTAATCTTCTTGGTTCATGGAAACCAAAAAAACATATATTTAAATAATTGCAAACATGAATACTGTAAATTGCATGGTATAGAGCACCACAATTGTATTTCTGACTATATGCAATTTGGTTGCATGAGCTTATTATTTGTATTTTTATTCTAAAAACATTAGGTGATTCCCTACAGGTGTTGATGATATTTATTCGAAGATGGCTTCGTTCATGAATTCCTCCATGGCGGGTCTTCCCCACTGGATGCATCCAGTTCTTCCCTAGTTGGATGCAACCGTTAGTGATGGTATTGTACTCAATACTATCTAGGCAATGATGGTCAAGTTTCTTGAACTGAATACTAGTGATTCTATACTTGTCAAATTTCAGTACTGTGTGCTATTTTAGTTATCTATACTGTCAATTACAGTTACCATTGTTGTCAGATTATGTCCTGCTAGCTGTTATCTAAATGCTATCTGAATGTCCTGCTATTTCTCTGAATGTTATCTGAATGTCCTACTAGCTGTGCAGTGCACCAAAAGATAGTTGTTATCTGAATGTCAGGATGAGAACTGAGCACCAAAAAATAGCTGCTATCAGGAGGACAAATAAAACCAAACAAATAAAAGATTCAGTTACATAATTGCAACCTATAATAATGTAAATTGCAAGTTCCTAGGAGTGCAATTGTAGTTTAGAGTGTATGCAATATGTTGATGCTGAGCCATTTGCCTCATTATTTTTTTTCCTACTAGATGATCTTAGTGGCTGGTGGTTTTAATTTTTTTTTTCATCCATTCTAGCTGTTTTGAGGATCTAAGTGCATGTTTTTGCTCTAATTATGTGATCTGTCAACCTAATTATTGTCTAGTGCAAGTCTGGTTTAATTCCCCTGTCTGTTTCTATGCTTTGTTATTTTTTTCTAGCATGGAACTTCCTTACTATTAACTTGAGGTTGCTTGTCGGAAAGAAACACTAGTCCAGGCTACAAGGTTGACCCATACTTTAGTATACCTGATAAGAGACTAATTTAGGCCTAGTGGCTGTAAGTGTTATCACCAAAGTATCCTATGTTAATTAATTAAGTTTTTGAACAATTCAGTCACATTTGCATTGCCGCAATTATGGTATTTTTCATGTGCAATACCCCTTGTTCCTTTCTTGTGCCCCTCTTGTGATTTGTGCTATGTGCTAAAGAATGTTGAAATCTGTTTTATGTGATTTGTGCCAATACACACCTCTTATTTGTCTTTGTCCTCCTATAGAAAAATTTGTCTCTTGTATTCTGTTTGCTGTGATTGTCCCTCCTATGTTCCTATGTTTTTGTGCAGTTCTGTTGATAAAATTTCGTCCATTGTCCTCCTATAAAAAAACTGTCTCTTTTATTCTGTTAGCTATGCTTGTATCATGTGGGGCCGACACTACAGCCGTCGGCCTGGGAAATGAGTTGCCAAGCCAGTTCCTAGTATCCAATGAGGCGCATGGCTTGGTTTAGCCCGAGGAGGCTTAGGCGGCTGAACGGGCCTCAGTCATAGACAGTAAGCAGAAGCCTAAGAGATTAGAAGAGTTATTAGCCGGGTAGTAGTTAATGGCCAGCACAGTTATCAGAGGAGCTGGGCTCCTATATGTATCAGTCGAACTAATGAACGAAGTCAAGCAAGAAGTTATCCCTAACGTCTATCTCCCTGTTGTTCTTAATCTCGCCTATGCTTTGGTCAGTCAGGCAAAAACCCTGGTGCCTCCGTTACAAAGCCAAAGCTTGTCTCTCCCTATAAAATAAAATTGTGATCTATGTTCTGTGCTCTGTGATCTGTCAATTGTCCTTATGCCTATATTTATTACACTGTTCCTATAGTACTGCTTTCGTATGTTGTCCTTTCTATAGAAAGCTCGCTTGCTCTGTGGTGGAAGAGGGTGGTCGCCGCGGGCGCTAGGGTTCGTCGGAGCTCCGGCGAAGCTAACCCTAGCGCCCGCGGGCGGGTGGCGGCTGGTGGCGGGGAAGCGAGCGGCGAACAAGCGGGTGCGGGAATGAGAGGGTGGCGAGAGGAAGAAGATGAACAATGCTGATCTGATCTGAAGCGTCCTGTTTAGATTCTATGGGTAGGATCGTCGCCTGAACAACTTCCTAGAACATTTCCTATTCCCTAGTTGCCTGAAATCATGGGTTGTCTTCAGGCGACGCTTGTGGCAGTTGGTTGTGCGATCTGTACTCTCTGTTCCTTGTTATTGGTTCCTCTGAAAGTTTTGTGTAAATGAGACTTAACTTTACCTGATAAAGAAATAGGTAGTTCTTTTGTGTGGATTCTTCTGACACTCCTCTGTTCTATTAGGTTTAAAGGACAACTTTTGTATAAGCTCAGACCAAGCATGTTTCGTGCAGCAAGAGGAGGCTATTCTTGCTGAACGTGGTTTTTTATGTCGAAATGGATGGGGTATGCTCACTGAGAAAGTCTATAAATAAGTAGTATGTCCCTGATCTGCTACTTCCTATGATACATCTTTTGAGCCAGCTGTAATGTAATTCGCTGAATTGCAGATTGTTGGCAAATCAGCACTACGTTGTGATAGTTGTGGTAATCGCCTACCATCCAAGGTTTCAAAGAAAAGGAAGCAAGGGGATGAGCAGGTGCTTCCTATTTCTTCTTTGTGCATGAATTTAAAAAGGAAAAGGAACTGAAAAAGGAAAAGGAACTAAACTAGGAAAGTGAGGTTGCAGCATCCACTGAATGGAACATGCCGCTTCTCCATTTTTATTTTGCTTTATGGGTTCTCTTAACTAAATTAATTTGACTTTTATGTCTTATTTGTGTGTTCCATAGGTCATGTTACTTGGCTTTTTGAATCTTGGTGAGTAGGTAGTTGGCTTACTGTATTCTTTTTTGTAGAAGCACCATTTTCTTGATTGCACATTTATAAATAGTAAATTGCACACGTAAAATACTGCAATTATGGTGTTTAACATGTGCAATTATGGTTTTTTATTTTCTAAAATTCTGGAAGAGGCACTCTAAGGCTAACCATTCCTTTAACCTGGTAGTAGGATGTTAAATGTTAGTTTTGAAGCTGTGCTGCTGCAGTTTTGCTTGGGTAGATGTAATGCCAGCACAGCTCAACTATGTTGGATGGCTTGTTGCAACATTGTCTCTGTATGTTTTCTTGGGAAAGGAAATTGCCTTCATTACTAGTAGCAGATAGTTATTATGCAGTCAACTAAACATCTCCATTCCTAATTTGTATCAGACTGAAATATGCTCTAATTTGCATTGAGCATGAGCTTGCATTTATTTTCTGGTAGGAGATAAGAGTTGTCATGCATTGAGGGGTAAGCTTTTCTGGTAGGAGATAAGAGCTTGCATTGAGCATGGGCTTGTATCATGGTTTTATGGCCTGTGCAGAGAATAACTATTGCAGAGCTTATTAACAATGAGTGGTTCAATAAGGGGTATCAGCCTCCCAGGTTTGAGACAGCAGATGTTAATCTGGATGATGTGAACTCCATCTTCAAGGAATGAGGGGTAAGCTTTTCCACCATACAGTTCTTATTGTATTAACTCCCAACTCATTGTATGGGCATGTTTTAAAAAAGTTGCTTTCAATGCAGGAGCTAGCACAACTCATTGTTGAGAGAAGAGAAGAAAGACCATCAGAGATGAATGCTTTCGAGTTAATCTCGACATCTCAGGGCCTTAATCTTGGGACTCTTTGAGAAGCAAATGGTATATTCTTAATCTCAATGATGACCCTGAACTGTGGATGATAAGGAAATCTACTAGACGCAAGCCATGATACCTTTGCCTAACTGAATGTCCTACAATGCTTGTGTTACTAGGGTCCTGCAAATGAGACTGTCAAAAATCTAAGCAGCAGCATGCCTATGGGCTTCAATGTTTAGAAGCACAATTATAAGGTAGTGGAAGTTTAGAACCAGGATTGCATAGTTTCGTTTTTACCTAAACCTAACCATTACTCTGACCACATTTTATGAATCATCAGCTGAAGGTACAAGGGGAGAACCATGGAAGGAAAGGTCAGCTGGCCATCGCAACAGAGATACAGTTTTCCCAGCCGTTATAATGACAGAGGATTAGAGATTTTCCCAGCCTTTGTCGAGACTAAGCCATCTGAGGAGCACGTTATTACAGGATGGGCGCCAAAGGTACCTTTTGTTGGTGGTTTCGTTCGAGACTAGGATACATTAGCAATGGGCTTTGTTGTTCTTATCAATGTATTAAACCATCGCTTATGTTTTACTTGAGCAGGTGTGTTCACTGAGAAGATTCAGCAAATACAAGTGAAAGGCACATGCTTCCACGGATCTGTTGTGTGTGTGTGTGTTTTTTTGAGGCAATCTGTTCTGTTTCTTTCCACAGCAACAGATCTAGGCCTCAGCTCATTGTTCTGTAGATTCGATGTGTAGGGTAGATTCGATGTTTTCTTCTTTTTTTATTCAGCCCAGTGTGTAAAGCCTAGATTCAAACGGTGTCCAAGGCTTAGCGGGTTTAGTTCACGGGCCCGTTAAGGAGCAGTGCTGTCTAACGGGTATTTTCGGACCCGTTTACTGTCTGTTACACAGAAAACAGAGAACAAATCTGACCCTCAGATGAAGATCCAAGGGCTATAAACAGTCGTCTAAAAACCCACCTTTTTTTCAGACGACTGTGATATAGCAACTCCCTATAAAAATATATTCTATAACTAATCTAATGATGTCAATTTTGTATCAAGAATGCTAGTATTTTTTTATATAACATTAATCAAAATTCAAACTTTTAATAACTACTCAAAGCGAGAGTTGCATTCTTTTTATGGAAAGAGGAAGAACGTCTAACTGGACTGTACTTGATGCACTGAAATTGGGTAAGTGCTGCGAGATAGATATATACTCCCTCCATCTGTAAAAGCTTGTCACCACGTTTCTCGAGAAACAAATGTCGACAATTATATATTCAAATATATAAATATTTATGCTAAATAATTAGCATCATCGGAAAGATCTTTTAAGTCTAGTTTTTTAACAAATTTATTTTAAGATTTAAATGTTGCACACATTTTCTAAAACTAGTGGAAAGGCACGTGCGACACGCACGTGGGGTACGATAATATATTTAAAATATTAATTATCATTTATAATTTATAATATGTAGAAATATTTGAATGAAATGTTTACTTAATAAATTGTTTGTCAACAAAAGTAATTTTAGCTTAATAGGCGATAAACATGTTTAAGAGCAAACTTTAGCAAGAAAGTTCAATAGGCTAAAACACTTAGTATTAGATATTTATATTCATAGTACTCCATATATTTACCTATGCAACCCATTGGGAGTGCTTTTATTGATAAGTTATTATAACATACCATTATTTTTATTTTTATGGAGATATATAATACCATGCTTTTATTATAGGAAGCCACGTATATATCATCAATTGACATTGTTGATGGTGTCCCATCGAGCTATCAACCTCCAGAGCGGTGCACTTGCCGGTGAGGGCCTTGACGAAGATCTCATCTGTTGAATTGAAATGAAAGTGCCAAATATTAATTGGTAATGTCAACCGATAGATCAAGTAGATCGATCTATCAGAAAGTATCATTGGCAATAAATCAGCTGCACTGAATTGAAAGCAACCGATTGAAATGAATTGAAAGCAACCGATTGAAAGTAGAATTATGTACAGAAATGTATCAATGACAAACCGGCAAACAATTCAGACGACATTGCATATTGAAAATTAATTTATAAATGTTCTGATCAGGAGCACCAACAACGTAGTATAAACGACAAAGACACTTCATGTTATCATACTCATAAGTTTGCTTAACTATTGCCGTTCATTATTTTTTTTAAAAAAAAAATACTCTAGACCCCAGCGTTTCTCTTGGCATATTTGCATGTCTAAAACAGGCATGGTATTGTTTTTGTTTCCCCAACAGGGCAACAAGAAAGCTGGCATCGTAAACACATTTGAACAGCCTCCTCTCAACTCAGATCTGTATAAATTACTGTTGAGTGTTGACTACTCTATGAACATGCAGGTAACAATCTAAGCCGATCGGTCTTGTAGATATGAACCAAAAGCTGAGATCTCAACAACTAACATAGACTACACATATCAGAATACACAATTGCATATTGCGACTCACAACCTCATTGGAAACAGTCCTAGTAGAATAGAAATTATCAAACACGATCCAAGAGATCAATCGAGAACTCAAATACCTTTTTAATGAACTGGCAAGAAGTTCAAGTTACTTCCTTAAGTTTTAGGGGCGTTCGCCGTCCCGTCCTCTTTCCCACAGGGAGCGTAGTAGCCGCCCGTTGACCTCAGTTGACGCTTTCAGTAAGCAATGTGAAAAAACACGTATACCTCAACAAGCTCCTCCTTCCGTTCATCTATACCCTAAACATTGTTAAAGCCCACCATCTGCTTCCTCGGTTTGTGTCACTTGTCAGCATGTGGTGACCAATGACGAGTCCAAAAATATAAGGTAGGGCAGACCACTACATATATGTACCAGCATTAAACGATATTTCAGTCTAGCTATGCATTCATATTTATTATTATATTGTATATATCTTCTTATGTATTCTTAATTTGTTATTTCAAAAAAAGGTGAATAAGCTCGATCAAAATTAATTTTACTAAACTCCAATCGCACACGTGTTTATGACAATGATATGCTGTATACATGATATATATGTACAGTTGGTAACTTCTTTTGTGTATATCTATTTGCAGAAGCAAGATGAAAAAATCATAGATGTTTGTACGTATCCTATACGTCTACTTTAACAAATTTAGATCGATTAGCAGACATGAGTTTAAGAATCATCAATCCAGTAGTACATACCATATGAGCAAAAGCAAACAGCAACAAGGAAGAGAGACTGGAAACAAACGCTCACCTCTCTTCCGCCCGGCCGCCGCATAACTCGTCGTGGCTGAGGTCCTCCGTGCAGTCCTCTTCGTATACGATACGACCACTGGAGCCCGTCCACCATGTGCGTGTGTGTATACAGCTGCAGGCCGCCGTATCGTGCGCACCCTTGGCCTTGAATTGATTGAGAGCGCCGCCACCGAGCGACCGCCGCCGCTGTGTGCGTCCTGGTTACCCCTGCGCGAACAAGGACACAAATTGGTTTATGCATATGGATTAGTACAAGAATTGGCGTTTAGCTCGTACTCTGATAATCTCGTAGCCGTAACAGCCAACACACAGCGAGAGATTTACAGGAAACGATGCGGCAGGCACGCGTGCAGGTGCAGATCCTCCTCTTCCTCAACTTTCTTCACCACGACGGGATATGGTGCTGTTGCGCCGCTGCGACTTTGGCCTAGTGCCGGCGCGCCAAGGGTGGCCTCGCGACTTCAGGCGTCGGTTGCTGCTGGGTACGTATCGTGCGTCGCCGGGAGAGACCCCGATGGGAAGTGCCTTGTGATCGGCGGCCTGGGTCGGGCGTTGCGCCGAGATCGAGCGAAGGGGGCGACGTTACTGGTGCTAGCGCTGCGACTCCAAACAACCGAAGGCAGACGGAAACGCCGCGACGATCACGAGGACACCGAGGATTTGCCGGCGTGGGTACGCTGGAGGGTAGACGACGACGACGCCGCGGAAAAAAGACCGAGGTTTTTCGTCGGTGGAAGTGTGGAACGGGGTGTTCCATATGTTCCTGATGCCCGGTTGTGATGGGTCCACACATCAGAATAAGATCAAAGAGTGTTAGACAAGGAGGGTAAGAAGTTTGTTAGGTGATAATGGTTTTCATTTTCTCCACTCTTTTATAGTATAGATTTGAGTCAAACTTGTGGACGTATCCCACGGTGACAAGCTTTAAGGGATAGAGGGAGTATATGGTAGCAGAAAGGATAAGAGCAATGTGAAATTTAATCTATTTTATATAAAAAATTATATTAAATCACTAAAGTTACTTATCCTTTTTCCAACTACTCTAGAAACAATTCACCAACGAAATCGAATTAATTAAGGTGTCATATACTTCATTTGACCCCCACTCAAAAAGCATTTGTTCTAAGTAAAACATGCTCATGTCACAAATACATATAAGATTCTTTAATTACGTACAAATGTAAATAAGTGTGTGGTATATTTTAATTGCAACTGTTTTTTTTATTTAGAAAACAACAAACAATCAACCCTGAGCATAAGATAGAGTGAACTCCGGGAAACGCCGCGGCAAAAACCAGCGGGTGAAATATTTCGGAAGAGCAACTGGCGGGTGAAATAACGCAGCAAAAATAGGCGCGGCGTAGTTCAAATGCCTAAAAAACATTTAAGCCAAAAGGCCGCTCAAGAGAAAAAATTTAAGCCAAAATAGGTGTGGCATAGTTAAGTTTTGCATGGATTGACTACAGAAGGGGCTATTTTTAGCTGAAAGTTAAAATTTTGTATGGCTAGAAAAAAGTTGCATATAGGAAATTTGAGCTCCACCCCGGGCTGCAGCCCCCAGCCAGGGGCGTGCATCCGCCCCTGCTCCTCTCCCTCTTCCCCTCATGGCCATGCAGAGACCTCTTTTCCCCTACTCTTCAAATGTTGGGTGCGGCCTTCACCATACTCTGTTTGTCTTCCTTGTCGAGGCCCGGCGTTGGGCAGTGTGCATCCCAGCACCTGCCCATGGGCGATTCAGGTGCGGCTACCTCGACGTCGCAGAGCAGCGGAGGCGTGGAATCCGGTAGCCATGTCAGGTCTGTCAAGGAACGCCGAGATCTGGCGGCCATGGCTGGATCCATCGAGGACGGCATGAGATCCGGCAACCACTGCCATATCCGTCGAGAAGGACATGCGGTGAAGATATCTGATGCTCAGATTGGCCTAGGCCTGCGGCTTTTCGCGTGCCCTGCATCGAAGAACGGTGCTGCCCATGGATCCCCCCTCTCTTTTAAATTGCTCGATTTCATTTTGTGTTCACCGGATGATTTGATTCAGGACCTTAATAACCTGGAGACGGTCACACATTGAAAATTGGTTGGCTAGGAGGCCGGTGCTGCACACAAGATCACACAGACCTGGGATGACAGGTCATAAAGGCCATCAAAGTTTTCAATGGAGAAGAACACTGCTCCTAGACCAGATCACTTCCCCATTGAATTTTATCAATGTTGCTGGGAGATTATAAAAAGTGACCTGCTTGTCCTTTTTGATGATTTCCATAATAAGAAACTTGATATTGCCAGATTTAACTATGGAGTTATTTCATTATTACCAAAGGTTAAAGAAGCAAATAATATTAAGCAATATAGGCCTGTTTGCCCGCTTAATGTGGTTTACAAAATTTTCACTAAAGCTCTAACCTTGAGATTGGAGAATGTAATGGAGAGAATCATCAACAGATGTCAATCTGGTTTTATCAAAAATAGGAATATAATGGATGGTATTATGACTCGCATGAGATTTTGCATGATACAAAGGTTAAAAAGAAAGATGGGCTAGTTCTTAAACTAGACTTTGAAAAAGCATATGACAAGATCAATTGGAAATTCCTATTTTCATGCTTAAAGAATAGAGGTTTTGGAGAAAGGTGGTGTGATTGGATACAAACAAGAATGAGTACCGGTACGCTTAGTGTGAAAGTAAACAACACATTGGGAAGTTATTTCAAATCTAGAAGGGGTGTGAGACAAGGGGACCCTTTGTCACCCTTCCTTTTCAATTTGGCAGCTGATTCACTGGCCAAAATGATATCTATGGCCCAGAAAAAAACAAATTAATCAAAGGTTTAGTACCTGAGTATATTGAGGATGGGGTGGCAGTTTTGCAATATGCAGATGATACCATCTTATGCCTACAAGATGATGCAAATCAAGCAACTTATTTGAAACTTCTTTTGTATCTTTATGAGAACATGTCGGGACTGAAAATCAATTTTTCAAAAAGTGAGATTATGATGATTAGGCATAATGATGAGAAAAATGTGTTCTATTCTAATATGTTTAATTGTGCTATGGGTGAATGGCCTATTAAATATCTAGGAGTGCTAGTTTCTGGTGCTAGGCTACATGTAGCTGATTGGCTTCCCATATATGAAAAGTTTTAAAAAGATTGGATGGATGGAAAGGAAGTGTTCTATCTTTTGGGGGTAGATTAACTCGATAAATGCTTGTCTTAACAATCTCCCCATTTATGCAATGTCCATGTTCTTGCTGCCTTTGACGTCTTGAATAAAATGGACTTTGCTAGAAGAAGATTCTTTTTTTGGGGGGAAATTTGAAAAGAAAATACCACCGATAAAGTGGGAAATCATTACCAAGGAGAAATGTAAAGGGGGACTGGGGATCAAGGAGTTGAGAAGGATGAATATGAGTCTCTTGTGTAAATGGTGGTGGAAGGTGGAAAATGGTAGTGGGATCTGGAATGAGATTATAAACAAAAAATATATGAAAAAAGGTATTGTGAGTAATCTTAAAACTAATCCTAAGAACTCACCTGTGTGGAATGACTTGTTAAAAGTCAGAGATTACTATCTCAAAGGAAGGTCTATGGTGATTGGCAATGGACATAATACCAGCTTTTGGTTGGACAAATGGTGTGGCCAGGTAACTTTGGCTGACAAATTCCCTGAGCTTTATGATATTAATAATGAGAAGGAGTTCTCGGTGGCTGATATGCAAAAGAGAAATTGGAGACTAACCTTCAGAAGGTGGCTGTATGAGGACCTTCAGAATCAACTGAGAAGGTTGCAGGATATTACTTTTTGTTGTGCCTTGTTACCCCAAAGAAAAGATAGTGCCAAATGGGACCTGGAAAAATCTGGGAAATTTTCGGTCAAATCCACATACAAAACGCTAAGTAGGCAGGAGTGGGGAAACAAGTTTAAATACCTATGGAAGGCCAAAATCCCTTTGAAGATCAAGATCTTCATGTGGTTAGCTGAGCAAAAAGTCATTTTAACAAAGGATAACTTGATTAGACGAAAATGGAAAGGATCACCTTTGTGTTCCTTTTGTACAGAAGAAGAGAGTGTGGATCATATATTTTTCGATTGCCCTTCGGCAAAGTATATCTGGAGCTTGATGGCTTTCTCATTTGGAATCAATTATAGACCTGCTAACTGGGCACAGTATTGGCCTTGGGTACAAAGTATTTTACCAAATGCAAGTAATATGCACATGGTTGGACTATCCTCGGTGTGTTGGGCAATCTGGAAGATTAGAAATCAAATCTGTTTTGAGAAAAAAAGAGTGCAATCCCCTACAGAGATTGTGTGCTTAATTTGCTCATTACTTACATATTGGTCAGGTCTACTGCCGAGCGGACTGAAGGAGCAGGTAATGGCTGGAGCTGACATGATCAAGACGAGCAGAATGAGGCGAGCAGAAGCCAGGAGACGCGGATGATTCCATATGCAGGAGGTGGAGCGGTCTGATCGCCAGATATTAAAGAAATAGGATAGCTGTGCTGCTAGGCCTAGGCTTGCTTTCTATTTCCTTTGTCAAGTTGAATGTAATGGAGTTAGTTTTTGTTATGCTGGTTTGGGAGCTCATCTGGGCTGCCCGTTCGTTTTCCCCTCAACTGGACTCCCTGGGTGGGTTTAGTTGGGGGTGGTTTAAACACTAAAAGTAAACGTTGGTAGGCGTGTAAAGTCGTAAACTTTGTAATTTCGTTGCGAAAGTAATGAAATTCGGGCGACCGTTGAAAAAAAAAATAAAGGCCATCAAAGTTTTATTGAAGAGTTGATGAGACAGGGCAGGATCCAACTTTGAAGAGGGAGTCTAACAAATATCTATTGCTTGTTGCGTGCGTGCAGGATGGAAGCGGCAATGATGTTGACCCTAGTAAGTTATTATAGTTAACAATCGCATCCTGTATGTCACTGCTCTTTTTTACTATATAGACATCTTTAGTCATTTGTCTTGACTTTTCAATTAGTCTTGATTTTTCATTGACGTAGCTTAGCAAATATACTACGGGGTTGCAGTAACTTAATTAGTCAAGTACTGATTATTTGATTTGATTACTCTATTGAACCATGGCTTGTTTAGTGAATTAATCAATCTCAGCTCAACTCATTGCTGAAAATTTAATGAACCATGGCCTTGTATTGATCGTGGCAATAAAGGAGATGAGGAGGTACCTAGACCATTTGAAAAGATCCGTACACTAATGATGCTATTGGCTATGTTATTGCTTGGCCAACTACACGTGTAAGTTCAAATTTTTTTCATTTCAAGTAGTACATGTGTTCTCAATGTCTTCAATTGGGTTATTCATCCAATATATTTTCAATTGTAGGTGATACATGCTAGAAGTTCATCTCTTACCCGCAACAAGGTGGTACCAAGCAGCACGCCGGCCAAGCTAGATGGGAAGCAAAGTACAAATTTTAAAGTGAATAAGATAGGTTTTAGTTGTTACAAAAATTAATAAGTTAATATTTGTATGGCATTGGTACGTCTTTTCTTTGTGAACACAATTGCAATTTGAGTAATGAGAATGTTGTCTATTGAGTTGGTCGTATTCTTGATGTTTTGTTATCCCAAAGGCAATATCATTGATGCTTTACTTCCCATTATTAGTCATACAAGAAAACAAAAAAATAACCCGATTCACGTCTCGATGCACTATATATATAAATAAATCAGTATATATATATTATATATAATGCAAACATATTTTTTGGGACGTATTAAAGCTGTTACAATACAACATGTCTATACTTCTACATACAAAATATAGATGTATGCACAAAATCGTTTCTACATGTATTAATACACACTATGACGTTACTATACAACGTATCAATATGTGTAGACTTCGAAAGAAAAACGCGGCTACATTATCGTTTCTAGTTTTGTTGATACGTGGTCAGGCGTTACAATAAAAAGTGTCATCCGCCACGTCACCTTGCCACGTCACCTTTTCACGCCGCCTATGCGCAATAACGCGTCACTACAAAACATGACTATAGTAATATACATGAATTGTAAATGTATCTTAAATATTGTCTCTACAGTTTTTCACACATGATAAAACATCACTATATGACGTAACAACACTAATAGACATGTGTTATATGTGCATCTATAAAAGCGTATCAATCTGTCTAGACATGCATCTTACGTGTCTATTAAATGTCTAATCATCTAGTATATACGTTTACAAAAATCATCTCTATGGAGCCCGACACGGTCCATACGAAGACGCTTTTAATATGTTTTCAGTAAAGCATGTCTACATCTCTGTAGAGACGAGCTAAAAGCATATCTACTATCTAAAAACAACGTAGCTAAGAGGGGGTTCTAGTAGTGGTAGCACTTCACCCGTAAGTATTCGTGTATCGAATTTCCACGTGGAACGGGCGCTAAGTCTGTTCTTCCTAGCTATTGAGGGTCAAGCATAGGAGGTGAACGTGGAAGTGATGTGTTCCTTCAGCACTTAGACTAAGTCGCTACTCTTTCTATTAAGAGAGTATTACCGGGCACCCGGGTTGCACTTGGTCCGCCAAGCGATGCCGGTCTCTTCCGCCTCTACTCCTTAACCGGACGTGGAGGAGTACAAGGCTTAATAGGGCTGTCACCACCTATCCCCTACCTCACTATCGTGGATTGCGCGCAGCAAACGAGGGTGATTTATAACTTAGACACCACGCGTCACGTTACTTGTCACTACTCTAGTGTTGGCCAGAGCTCCCGCCTTCATCGTGGGTCCTCTACTAGAGTATTTACCAAAAAGGTAAACAACGATCCCGTAATCTCGATTTAAATAAATGATAGCGTGGAACTTAAGAATGGTAATCGAAGGTAAGACACGAATATCTTTCACAAACCAAAGATTACCCGCAGAGGTACAAGGTATGGAGGCGGGAGCCGGCAAGTCCGACACTCCGACGGCACGGTGGGCGTCACAAATCCTCTCTCTCTCTCTCTCTACCTTTCACTCTCTCACTCCCCTTCGAGTGTCTTGGCACTCTCTACACCACCCTATGTATGAGACGTGGAGTGTTATTCCCTAAAGGAATATGTTGTGAATTCATGTCTAATGAAGGGGAGTGAGCTCCTTTTTATACACGAATGAAAACGCTTCTTGGCGGGAAGTTTGGCGCCCAATTGCCAAAAACACCACATGCAACCGCCTCAGCTCCTCCAGATCGGGATCGAGAACAAGGCGCAGCGGGATCGGAGAGGCCACGGCATGCCACCTGGGTGCGGCGGCCGCCCAGGTTTGGCCCGCCCGCGCCCGTCTTCCATAGGTGGGCTGGTAATGCCGAGTGTGCTTTCTTTGTCTTTTAGGCGCATTTTTTACTTGTTTCCACGTTTTTTCCTGCAAAACATAATTTCTTCGAATACAAGTGGAACTAGGTTAATAGCAAAGGTTCATGTGGCAAAAGTACGTATATTTGTTATGTCATATGACTAAGTTGGCGGTATAATTTGTATGATAATGACCACCAACAGACGACCGATTGGCACGGCCTTCTCGCGTCATAATGTACGTTTTATGACACATTTTGCGCTTTATGTGACCAAAGTGGTTTGCCATACAAGCCAAGATATCTTGTAGTGAATTGTATACATCCGAAGGAGGAACGTTGTATTCATCATCATGGCCTAATTGTATTCGGCTCAAGCATTTGTAAGTCTCTCTCATTTGTGACCTCATCTCGGCGTCATCCTCATCCTCAACTATTTAGATTTGTCTACATCAATTTCAATCGCATCGGGTAACTCTATCACAAATCTCTCTGGTAGCCCATCTTCTTGAAAGAATTCTCCATCATATGTGTCTGGGTTGATCAAGTTGTAATCTTCATCGATTGGGACAGGTAGTTTACCGTGTGGCGCTACCTTATGCACAATATCCCAACCCTTAAGGGAAGTTTAGGTTTAGCAGCAGTATGGCGTGTAATAAACCTGCACGGCCTATTGAGCCACAACGTAGACATCGGCTCCTGAATACACAGAATCCCGTCGAACTCCGACAAGACCAATTTTTGGGCTCCATCGAACCCCCCATGACCGGGGGTCAAACCAATGGCATTTGAATATGACAAGTTCAATTGCTTCTTGGTCCAACCACTTGAGGCTTCGAGTTGGCCTCGAGAAAAAGGCCGAGGGTCGATTCATTTTCACCGGCATTGTAACGAGGGAGTGGATTATGCACGCTAGGAAGCTTCTCGGTATAGTATTTACGTGTGAAGTTTGACACCTCCTCCACAAGATATGCTTTTGCAATGGACGCCAGTGCGGTTTTATTTCTACATTTTCTACGTACAATCTTTAGAACTCTTTCGATTGGATACATCCAACGGCTATTTGTGCCCCCCCTCCCCATACGAGCCTCATACGCGAGGTGCACAATCAAATCTTTGCATCGGCACGAAGAAGCCAGGTGGAAAGATCTTCTCAGGATTCTGAGCATCATAGGTACGGTGTCGTTTTTCCAAACCATTGATGACGAGTGGGAGATAGCTCCTTGGCGTAAAGTTTGGCGAAAGAAATAGCTCAACTCACCGCAAAGAATAGCCATATATGCTCGGGGACATAGCCTCGGACCATTGCCGAAAGAAGCCATTTGAGTCCATACATGGAAGTCATGACTCTTCATCCCGTTGATTTTAAGAGTAGTCGGGTTCACTCCCCTCCTCGGATTATTTGCATATCCATCCGGGAACATTAGTGTCGGATCCATTCAAGGACCTCCCTCCTTTGTGGTGGAGTCAAGATGTGTCGGCCTTAGGCCTAGTCCATCTTTTACCCGCCTCACGGGAGGCCTCATCTCAAGCCTTGGCCTATCGCATACTTATTTGCCGGGTCCACTCTAGCCTTAGGATTGTCCTTAGACTTGTCGGTGTCCATGATTGTTCCCCATAGTCCCTCGGTGATATTCCTTTCGGTGTGCATGTAATCTATGTAATGAGGTACAAGAAGGTCATCAACATATGGGAGCCTCATCAGGCCTGACTTATGAGTCCACATATGTTGCACACCATATCCCTGAAAACCACCTTTAGGATTGGCCATAAGAGCATCTATCTGAGTTTGAACCTCGGCAGTAGTCGAAATGTGTGGCGGAGGATCTAGCACTTTGACACCTTTTGTAAAGGTCTTGATGTCTTGTCTAAATGCATGGTCTTCTGGGAGGAATTGACGATGTAAGTCGAACGACGAATACTTGCCCCCCTTCGCAACGGTGGAACCTTACAACGGCCTTGCATCTTTGGACATGGGTACTTCTGTGTGTAGACACCAAGCGCTAAATAAACCATACGCCAAGAAGTCATGGATGGAGTATTGGTACCACACATACATTTTGAAGCTTTTCTTTGTAGCCCGGTCGTATGTCCATACGCCATCATTCCAAGCACTGACCAATTCATGCCAAATAGGTTCCATGTACAAGCCCATATTACTCCCCGGATGACCCGGAATGATCAAGGAATAGAATACATTTTGTCGTTGAAAGGCGACACCAGGGGGGAGATTGAGGGGGATAACGAACACGGGCCAACATGTGTATGGGGCAGCCATCATCCCGTAAGGATTTAACCCATCTGTTGATATCGCAACACGTACGTTACGAGGCTCACTGGCTTTGTGAGGATGTCTGGAATCGAAGTAGCGCCAAGCTTCCTCAGTCATGAATAGCCGTTGGATCCTTGGTATGATCGGAAGGTACCGTAGGATTTTCTCGGCGATGTTAAGCTGCTTCTTCTCACCATTATCGCAGTCTACCTGCATGTACCTGGAGGATTTCCACTTTGGGCAGTAATCTGCATCTGCATGGTCATTCCTAAATAGGGCCACCGCCGGGCAAACATGTATCCTTTCGTAAGACATCTTAAGTACTTTGAGGACTTTCTGCGCGTCTTGGTTGGGTGGCAGATTGTGGACCTTTGGCAATAGGCGGCAAACACGGTCAACATCCTATCAAACCCTTCTCGACTCAAGTTTAGGTCGGCCTTCAACCCTATTAAGCGTCCAACAACATCCGGTGAGAAACCTCGGAGTGCTCGTGGAGGGGTTTAGTTGCCGACTCCATCATGTTGTAGAACTCCCGTGCATCTTCCGTCATCCCCTCCCTTTCATGAGAGTCAGCGAAACATGCGTCGTAGGCATCATCAACCATGTCTGCGCTACCCCGGCATCAGCATCAAAAGCATCGAGGCGTGGTCTCACCACCTCCTCTCTAAAACGTTGATTTTCACCATGGTATCTCCACACGGTATAGCCCTCAGTAAAACCCATTAAGCGAGAAGATGTTTACCCATAGTGCGCCTATTTTTTCTTTTCGTATTGCCACACTTGGAGCAAGGACATAAAACTAGAACATGTCCTGGTTGGTTGCCAAATGCAAGGTCCAAGAATTCACTTGTCCTGACCATCCACTCCTTATCAAAATCCCACCTACTTCTACGGCCAAGGATCATCCACCGACGGTCGTCCATCCTTTAGCATATATATGAGCAAGTAAGGTAACCTATGTCATTCCAACTATCTAATAGGTGAGGATAGGTCCTAATCCCACCCACGGATGCGTACATGGGTCAGTTCCCATGCTCCGATCCGATCGAGACAGAATTTCGGCAGCACCTCCCATTTGTTCTCGATACACGCAGCACCTCCTGCGCCACCTTAACCTTGATATCCTCGTGAATTTCGCGGAGGGGCCGGTGCGCCACATGCATCTCCGCCTCAGGAAGGCGCACCCGATCGAAGACGCGACCAACCATCCTCCGCTCCACCTCGGTGCTGGCGAAGGGGGTGTCGCGAAGGTCGGCACCCGTGTGCAGCTCCACATCGACATCGTCGATACCGATGGACTACGCAACATAGGGCTTTGCCGGGCCCCCATTGCCCCACGGCGACTTACCGCTGCTGCGGGGGGCCTCCGTGGGCTCATCAACAATGGTGCCATCCGCCCACACATGGCACCTCCGATAAGGAAGAGGCTGCCTAGTGCTCGTGCGGAGGGCGGCAGCGAGCCGGGCCCGAGCCGGCCGTCATCACCGACGCCGTCATCGTCGCCGTCTTCACTGGGAGGCCCCACCGCCGGGACCCCACACTCCTCCTCGTACCCTCGTGTTCGGCACCATCCTCCTCCTCGGCGTCCTCCCCTCCTCTTCGCCCTCTGCCGCGCGCGGCCTCCCCGGCGTCCTCCTCCGTCTCCTCATCATCCTCATCGTTGGAAATGATGAAGAAGCTAAACTCCACGGTCCGGGACCCGCCGGCTCCCCCGCACTAGATCCGCCCCCTCCGGGCGGCGCGACGGCCGCAGTAAGACGGCCGCCCCCTGCAAAGAGAGGCCCGGAACCCGTCCACCCGCTTGCTGGGTTCCGACCCCCGCTTGCGCTTCCCGGCCTCCATGGCCTCCGTCCCACGGTCCGCCAGTCCTCGTACTCCACCCTCAGCAGATCGAAGACCAGGGGTTCACCGGTGACGACTGCGAGATCGGCCCTGATCCTCCAGATCTCAGGAGGGTTCCAGCTTCCCCCACGAGGGGCATCAACGCAGAACTGGCCTCTGCAATAACGAGCCGCCCGAACTCCCTTTGTCGCCTTTTGCCGCCTCGGGCGTGTCGGGCCCACGCCCCTTTCGACGTCAACTCGAGCCTTCCAACCCCATAGGGGCATACTGGCGGAAGTCCTCCACCCCGGGCGGGCTCCGGTGCCACAGCACGTGGACTCGGGCCGTAGCAAACTCTTCCACCAGTCCGTGGCGCAAACATAGGCGCGACATAGTGCTCGGGCGGCTCAGCTCTGCACCGCCTCCGCCCGTCTTCACGCGTCACGCCACGGAGACGGACTTCGATCGCCCGTAAAGCCCTCCCGTCGAGTTTGTAGTAGAAATCCGGTGCTCAACTGGGCCGGGCGGACCACTTGTTCACAAGCGCCAGCGGCGGGGGCCTCCACCCTATACGGTGAGGGATGAAGGTGCACACGCCCGTGCTGCGGGCGCTGAACACCTCCGTGATATTCGATTTGACGGTGTGGGGTTGGTTATGCACGGTGTGGCTACCGACGAAGCCGCCCACCGCCGGCTCAAAGCCCGGAAGCGGCAGCCCAACGTGCGTGGCTGGGCCATGGGAAGCACGACGCTGTGAGCGGGTGAAAGGAGGATGAACCTCCATAAGACATCTAGTACGACGCACACGGGAAGCAGAGCCCCGCGCGGAAAAACTCCTAAGACCACCACCTGCGCCGGGCTTGGGGGCGAGTCTCCCCCCTCCCTCCGGGAAGCACTAGCCGAAAACCACCGATTATCCCCGCAAACTTCTTTAACAACTTCTCCATGCTATTCTTTGGGAGGAATCAGCTCTCCACCACGTCCTTCTTCGACATGGTCTCCCTAATCAGCGGCATAGAACCTCCGCCACCTCCCCGCGGGACCCTCGAAAAAGAGTTGTCACGCTCACGGCCCCCTCGAGGAGGGAACCGGCGAACCGGGGCTCTTTGTTGGGGAGGGCGACCCTCGCCAGCCCGGCAGCCCTTGGTGCCTCCTCGGGGGCCAGAGCGAATCTCCCTTAACAAGTTCATGATGGAGTCTGCGCGGGTTCGGCGGAGGCCCCTCTCGAAGGTAACGAACCGGCGTGGCTTCACTCTTCTTCACCAAAAGTCTGGCCTTCGAGGTCGCCCCGGTCGGAGTCGGGGAACAAGAGCAAGCCCCAAGGCAGCCCGGGAGAAGCGGCGAAGGAGATCCTCGGAGGCGGCCCCCCCGGCCGCACATGCGGCGGCGGCGTGGGGAAACCCTACGCCCCCCCGGCTTGGAAGGAGTCAAGCGTGTAATTCCCGTACTAGCCTTGTGCGAATAGTTACTACCCTGCCTCGTGAGGGCCCACCGTAGCGTCGCGTTCCCCACCTACCGTGTACCAAATTGTAAATCAGCCCCTCGACCCCTTGTATTTCTATAAATACCGAGTGCAGGCTCGAGAAAGGGGATCGGTTAGTGGCAAGTCTAATTGCCAATTACTCATTTTCCACTCTAATCCTCGTTTCACCTCCCGCACCGTTTGCTCCTCGTCGGAGGCTCGGGCGCCCCGACCGCTCAGGCCTTCGGCAACTCCGGTGAAGGTCGGGCCGATAGAAGTCGCCCCACGCCTAACTTCATTATCTCCATCTCAATGTGGGAAGCCCTACCGCCCCCTCTCCCGCCTCCTCAGGAGGCGAAGGCCAAGGGGGGGTGTGATCCCCACCCGGTCGGTCGGACGGCGAGGGGCGGCGTGTGGCAGAGCTGACCAATTTATAAGAAATCAAGTATAATTCGCAATTACGAAGCAATCGCGATCTACACTTGAGTCCATATAAACCCGGTATTTCGGAAATCTCGAGTGATTTCAAACTCATCAACAACACAACGGGATCGTTGAGCTCGGTAGTAAAATCCGCAGGTATTTCAAACCAAGTTCGATATATTAAACATCGAAAGTGCGTAGTATGATTTATTACAAACTCAGGTTCAAGTACGGAAGCGATAGTTTGAAAAACCAAATAGTCTTTTAGCGAAAACAAATATAAGATAGTGCGGTAGGTAGTCATCAGTAGCGGCATGATGAGGGGATATAGAATTGCCTTGCCCGGCCTTACTCTTCATCAAGCGGGGGAAATGGACAAGTCTTATAATAACCATGGTACACATGCTCACACCGCAACAAGCGGGGAATAAAACCACGAGTACAAAATACTCGGCTAGACTTACCCGTCCAAAATAAAATAAAAGACTCCAAGGATCATGCTATGCTTTATATCGGGGTTTAGCTGACTCACCTTAAGTTTCGTAAATAAGTTGTTTAGTGAGCCTACTCATACTACTTGTACTTTTCCAAGTTAAAGGTTACTTAATTAATTACATAACGTAGATCCCTGTATAGTCAAGATTAATCATTGCTCAGTAGAATAAATAACAGTATAAGTAACTTGATCAAAAATTATATCAGCTGCAACATGATAATAACATATATTGTAGTAATTAGACTACGATGTCGTGGGCGCAACCCGGGTTCTCACTAACCGGGAGAGATGGCGATTGAATCGATTTGCAAACCGGTGGCGAATACCACGACATAAACCAAGTCTACTTTGCAAAGGCGGACCCGATCACTCCCAAGGCGTTACGGGGCGTAAAGTCTCGGTCTTGCCGGCTACCCCCTCCTTCTCGGGCGCCAAGTGGCGAAACAACGAGGGGCGACGCCTCGGCGCATCTTCTTGCGCCCAATTAAATCCCCATCTACCATCACCAAAGGAGGAGCGATAAAGCGAGCAAAGCCGGCCCCTAACATTCTCCACGAGCCGTGGCTCACGACCCGGCGGAGCCTACTATATGCCGAATGCGTTCAACTTCCGACTACATTCCGACAAAGAGTAAGTCCTTAATCGAATTTGGATGGAAAGACCACAATATCCATCCAATCTCACATGTTTTACTTTATCGGGTTCTCGGCAGGCTTGACAATCACCCATGTGATTGTTCACAACACTTTCCTCAAGTGATCGAGAATCATGCATTTCTTTGCAATCGTGATCGCGAGCATTAACCTAGACCTCTATAAATAGGATGGGGCAACTTTTCAACAAGGATCATAATGCATCAACGGTTTCAACCATTTTCCTAAACTTAATGCAGGAAACATATAAAAGACTCAAATCAAATTGGTTGGAAGAAGTAGGAAAGGGCAGAATGCTCGGGAGCTTGCCTCGCAGAACGTCGGCCGGAAAGTGCTCCGGACACTTTCGATCGGCTTTCGTCATCGACCCTTCTCCTTCGGTGACTCCTCGGTTTGCACTCCCGGATGGAACGGCTCCCCCGGCTCCTCGATCAGCTCCTCTAGCACTTCCCGATCCTGAGATGATGCATATGATGGAGAAAAGAGATGATTACAATTACATAAATATCATCGACAAAAAGTAATAGGTGTATAATGAATGGATGCTTCATGATGCAAGCTATTAGTAAGTGCATATCTCTTCTGTAGAAACACCATTAATTCTACACAAGAAACCCTAATAACCTATACCAATCAAACACCCCTCACGTACTAATCATTTAAAATGACAGCCCGATATCTTTGTCACTAAAACAGTCACACAAGGAGTTCTACAACTCCAAATTCAGTGAACTAGGACTCTATGGAAAGCTAACAAAATTTCCTACAAAACATTCCACATCACCCAGAACTGAATCTGAACTTAACAGCCTCGAAATTAAGGAAAACAGAGGCTCTATTTTCAACTCAAACATCACATGCAACCTCCATATCTCACAAACTACTCATGCAAACTACCTCAAACTTAACCAGCAGGTAAACCAAGTAATTATCTACCAAATAAATCTACTGGAAAAGCTAAAAGATAAATTTAAAGCACATAAAATAACATGCCCTAGTAAACACTACACTTGCACCCTATAATTAAATAAATGCTAGGAACAAGAAAATGTCAAAACAGCTAGGCTAACCAAAACAAGCTTACTAACAGATCCTATTCATGTTAGGAACACACAATAAAAATACTAATACACACCATCTTCATATAAACATGTATTTCTAGCCTATTTTCCATGCACCACAATTATGATAAATGCATAACCACTTCAGAAAATTCTACAAAAATTACCAGAGCATCTTACTGACATGTAACAGCTACCATAAAAATTTCATAGCAAGATCATGCTCATACAGCCCTACACAAAAATGACAAGTTGACACCAAACCTATGCATGAAAATACTTTTGTACTATGAAAAGTGTCGGACAACAGATTTCAGTATGAATAGATTCTAAAACCTATCAAACACAAACACATCAAATCTCACATTCACAGCCCTAATATTTATTTTTCTATGAATTTCTAAAGATCACATGGCAAATAGCACATAAATAGGAAATCACATTTCTTCTACAGAACATACCATGCATGATATTTTTCATGGACTCTACTCACAAAAACAAGCATGTTTTGTACAGAGAAAGCATATTTTTATCTTGCACCAATTAAAAGATATGATTTTCCTCAATTTCCATGCATTTATGGCCATAAATAAAACTCTATATAAAAGTTATCAGAAAATAGGATTTCATAATTTTATCTGTAGCCTATCTTCTAACAAGCATGGCGGCGGGACGATGGCGGCGTCTGCGGCGCGGGCGATGACGACGTGCGGCAAGACGGCGGGCGGGACGGCGGCGGACCAGCCGCTCCGGTGCTTTCGGCGGGACGAACCAAGCCCCGTTCTCGACTCCTCTTGACCTAACTAAGACATGCAAAGCCATTCCAAGCTCAGCGAACAACGGGCGCAAGAAAAACGAAGCAGCGCGGCGGCGGCGCTCACGGGCATCGCGTCGGCGGCGACGCGTCCGCGGCGTAAACGGCGGCAATAATCACTCAACCATCTAGCTCGAGACCTCAAGCACCTCTAGGCGATCCTAAAACATGAAGAAGCGGCCTAAACTCGATCTACGAGCTCAAACGGCGGTTTTGCCCCCAACGGCGGCCATGGCGGGCTTCGGCGGCGGCGGCGGCCTGCGGATTAGGGTTGAAACCTCGGGTTTTACCTCGATTCAACAGCGGCTTTAAGTAGAGCAGCTCATGGCGGCGCTAGGGATTCATTTTGAGGTGGATTGGTGCGGTGGTGGCGGCGGAGGCTGGGCGGCGCTTCAGAGATCGGCAGCTGGCGGCGGTGCTCTGGCGAGGAAAGCGGGTGGCGGCGGTGAAGTGGAGTGAGGCTAGGGTTTGGGCGGAGTGTGGGGGCGGTTTATAAGGCGCGTGGGCGGCGGGCGCGTGTGTCCGTACCGTACATCGGCGGCGGCGCGGCAGCCACGTCGCCCGGGTGGCGTGGCCGACGGCCGGCCGATAAGCCCCCTACTCTGTTTTTCTGAACCAGCGACTGTTTTTGGCCTGCACATCGAGATTCGTGTGGAATTTGGAAAAAGTCAAAACATCAACTTTGTATAGAATTTCATAAGCTACAAAACACTCAATATGAACTTTTTCTAATTCGGCCTAGATTTGAAACTAAAAATAAAAAACAACAGGGTCAACTCAAACTAGTCAAAACAGAGTTTGAATTCAACTCAAATTTGACCCAAACTGTTGGGCACTATTTGAATCATTTCCAAACCTTTTCACCAGAAACTCATAAAAGGTCATTTGTTCTACATAAAAAGTACTTCATTTCATCTATAGAAACTTTTTGCTAGAAACCACTCTATCATGCACTTTTGAAATGAATTTCAAAATGGGTCAAAGAGGTTTGACACTCTAGGGCTAATTTATAAAAATTTTCTACATTGAAACACAAGCTCACACATGGTCCTAAATTATGTCAAAAATATATCTAGGCACAATCTAGGTCCAAAACATCATTATAGCAAAGATCCTATAGTAGCTAGATCAAATAAGCATGAAATGAGAGCAATTCAAAGTAAATGCTATTATCCACTTGCTCATGCATGAAATGATGATCATGATATGCAAATGCTCATGCTTTCAAGATGCTTAACACCTAGGGTGTTACACGGCGGCGCCCGGCTTAGGCGGCGGGGCGGCGGCGCAGACGGGCAAGGATGGGAGTCGAGGAGGCGCGGCCGGCGGATGGACTGCGAGGGAGGGAGGTGGCTCGGCGGACGGACGGACGACATGTTTGTACAATGTTCCGTGAGCGACATGTTCAAAGTTTTGGGTCTATCCCTGGATGAGGCCTCACATTGCACTCCACGATTATGAATCTCATTTTTTGGCTCATGCCTGCCCTCTATTTGAATGGCTTCCGGTTCAAATTTAACTTATACAAGAAAATTTAATTAAAAGGAATAAAATCAAAATATATACTAAATCATTTTGAAAAATTCTCATATTTCAACATGAGCTATGAGACATTGTATAAACCACACACAAAAATTTGGATCCAAAATTCAAAAAAAAAAAGACAATTTCACGAACGACCAGGACTCGGGCTCGGTACAAAAGATTTTTCGAGAGGGCCCTGCATTTCGGCCGTCGGTGAAACTACCAACCTCTATCGAGGGCCTCACGCCACTCTCGGTAGAGTTGACGGCATAGGCTGCGTGGAGCTCTTGCGGACGCCGGGGCGTCAACAACACCGAGGGCATAAGTTTGCGGAGGGATGGCTCTCGGTGACGTTGTGTTCTACCGGCGTCTCTGGATTCGAGGGATGGCCGCTCGGTGAACGCGGTAGGTACCGAGAGCCTGTGGTCACCGGCGGTGGGTGCTCGGTGGAGGGATCACCACCGAGGGTTGTAGTCCACCGGCGAGGCTCTCGGTACATCTGAAATGTACCGAGTGCTTATAGTAGGGCACTCTATCATTTCGGTGGAGGCCGTCTCATGCGGTAGTGAGTTATGCAACTTTATAGTTGAAACCATTTAAATTCGTTTGGGGCCTCAAAAAGTTCTATTAAAACTGATTTGCCGAAGTGCCAAAAGAAAAAAAATACGACAAAATACATCTTTACCGAGGTGCCAAACTCAACAAAAGAGCTCGGCAAAGAATAAGATGATAAAGTGCAGGATTCCGGTAGTGACAAGGGCCTGATGTGATCATGGATTGCAGACAAGTACATGATGCAGCAACCCGTGATCATCTAATCTCCTTCCGGAGCCTATTGTACGGTTAAATATAAGTTATACATCATAGATTCAGATTTTAAGGCGTAGTGGGGATGGCACTGCTGCTAGCTGACTTTCATTCCCTCTCTGAATCCAGTCCAGGATTAAGCCTCGCAGCCGGACAGGAGCATGTGCAACCCCACGAATTGAGGAAGCAAGCCACCTTGCGATTCCAGTTCCCCAGCACCTGTACCTGATCTTGTTGCACCTGCAGCTTCCTTTTCCTACTACCTGTCCTAGAAATCACCCGTCGTGCTGCACATGGCATGTCCTCTATCGTTGGCTTCTCTAACCCAATGTACTCAGTGCCATGCTTAGACTTCCAAAGCATTTGGCAGGCTGTCGCTTTGGGGTTCCGGTAGAAGTAATCTGTTGCCTTTGGGAGCATGATCTCATTGAGCTGGTCCAAGGTAATGTCTGTATGCACATAGTGCTGCTCTTCGCCATAGACCGCCACTACAGCAGAGTTCTTTTCTTCAGGAAGCCTGTGCTTCGTAGAACCATGGGGTGTGAAGAGGAGCCCAGCTTTCAGATATGGAGAGTAGTCCTGCGTAGAACTTGAGCGTCGAGATGGTGAGGTTGTGGTCTGCTGCTTGTACTTGTGCTCAGATACAGGGACTTGACACTCCAAGTGCATTAGAATCACTGAATCTAGAGAAACATCTGGAATTCCTACCATATCTGGGTGACCAATGCAGTGAGGCCTATTAATATTCTGCAGACCTTGTTTCTTCACTTGCTTCTTGCAACACAATGGGTCTGGCCGAAACCACTGAGTGCAGAAGCTGTGGAGATTGTCCCAGTGTTTTCGGTGCCATAAATCAACATATGGCACCCATGAGAAGTCCTGTGTAGGCAGCTGAGTAAGCTCTT
The DNA here is from genome assembly GCA_015847255.1 of Hyparrhenia diplandra. Lineage (NCBI taxonomy): Eukaryota > Viridiplantae > Streptophyta > Magnoliopsida > Poales > Poaceae > Hyparrhenia > Hyparrhenia diplandra. The sequence continues at coordinate 56,185 of JADLZK010007720.1, forward strand.
TCTTGAGAGTTTCAATTGTAGGCTGGAAACAAGGAGGAAAGAGCTGCAAGCAGTTCACTACTGTCCCAACTATGTCTGTGCTTTCTGATATCTGCAGCATTGCACCAAGAAAAGAAGTTATTCTCAGGTGCATTATCATCTTTGTGGACGAACTTCAGGCATGCTTCGATCCCATGATCGGGAGTGATGGATGGGACCAGCCATAGCAGGTAAGAAGGGTACGCATTTCCCCAAACAATCTTGTGCTGCAGCTCCATGCCAGCCATGAGATTCCTTACAACAGACTTGAACGGCATGTGACAATGTGGCCTGCCACCAACCTCCATATATCTTAGAAATTCACTGGCTCCATCAGCGAACCACTCAAACCTTTCAACCATCGATCTACTCGGCTCATTTTTGTCCCCGAAGACCGAGAAAATAAAGGACTTGGTAGCATGTGCGATCCGGCTAGGGAGGGAGGAATTCATCAGATCTTGTTCCACCCGTTTGTCTACATGTATCCTCTGCTTGCATTTGTGCAGCATGTCATCACACTCCTGAGCAACATGCTTCAACTTCTTTCGCAAACGCAACAAGGATGCGTCGGTGATATGCCACTTGTCAGATGTCACGAGTGCAGCCTCTAGCTTGATGTGTGCCATCTCTAGCCTCTCAAAGTTTCTGTTTCCATCATTTGAGTCCGCATACCTCTGAACCAGACCAGATACGATTTGGCTAACTGTCTCCTGAGCAACCACAGAACTGACCATCTCCGCTGCCATCAGGATTAAAGGATGTGTAGCACTCGTTCCCTGCTTAGGAGAAAGCAGCATGAAACATTTTCCGAGATATATGAACCCGGTATTTGTTTTTAGAAACAAAGGATATATGAACTTTTTACCACAAGTAAAAATTTACACAACTGCATGAAAGCTGTGGCAGTTTTACCCTGTTTGCTATAGAGGTATTCTGGATGCACTACTACATAAATCTTTTTGCGACACATGGACCAAACTTAACCGTGGGCGGGCACTTCTTTTGCCCACTATGTTTAATACCCCTGATTAACCGTGGCGGGCGTTATTTATTTTTTAGGTGGCGGGTAACATAACAACACCCGCCACGGTTAATAGATATTAACTGGCGATCGTTGTATAAGGCCCTCACCATTAATATACCATGCCCATTGTGGTGCGTGCGCCCGTAAGGCCCATTAGCAAAGTTGTATGTATATAATCAACAGTTAGGGGTTTGCAGGTCACCCCGCCGGTCCCCCCCCCACCCCCGCACTCGATCCGGCCGCCTCTCTCTCAATCTCTCTCCCTCCCACACTTGAAGGCCGCCCGTGCCTCCAGCCCTAGTGGCATGCGGCCCCCATCCCCACCTCCCTCCCTCCCACTTGAAGGCCGCCTCTAGCCCCATGTGACGGAGGGCTTCCAGGGCGACAGCGCCTCCGGCGAGGGACGAGGATGAGTGCCCCAAGAGAAGGAGATGGGGATGAGTGCCCCAAGAGAAGGAGATGGGGACGAGTACCCCCAGCGACGGAGCGCCTCCAGCCCCCAGCGACGTGCGGCGCCAAGCGGAGCCCAACGCATGGCACAAATCTAGCCATGGTGGTGGCGAGGTGGTGGAGGTAGTTCTCTCATCTCCATCTCCTTCTCTCTCTCTCCATTCATCCACAACACTCAACCCTCTTTTCTTTGGCTCTAGATTGGGCAACAGCAAGGCACAAATCCAGCCATGGCAGCGGCATGTGGGTGGAGCTGGCGGCGGTCGGAACCCCTAGGTGTGCGGATCCGGCCCTCGACGCGTCGCGGATCCAGCGGTGGCGGGGGATCTACCACGGCGAGCTGCGATGGATCGAGGCTACGGGCGGCGGATCGATTGCGGGCGGTGCGATCCAGATTCGGTGGAGGCGGGCTATTGGGCCCGGGCTACCGGGCTCGGTGGGTTTTTTATTTCCTAAATTATTTGACGTGGCAGGCGCCCTAACATGGCACTGTACACCACCACCGTTAATCACGGATTAACCGTGACCTTGCATGTGTGATGGGCTCTAATGCCTGCCACGCAAAAATCAAATCGCCCGCCACGCAAAAAATATTCTGTAGTAGTGATGCTAAATGCTTCTGTGGTGTTATAATGTTATATGAATGTATATTAAAGATAAAGACAGCGAGCTGCACAAGCTAGTTAATTAGACAAGCTATGATCATGCAGGAGACAGGTTAAAATGACAGAGACGGGTGTCGAGGAATTGGTGTGCACACATAAATAAATAATTCAGTGACGTCCAAATCTCCTAGTGGAAAAAGGGACCATGCAAGCAAAGTCAATAGTGGAGTCGTCGGATAGGGGACAGTGGAGAACACAGTAAATTGCATTGACGTTGACGCGATGAGAAACTTTTCTCATAGATTATCTTCCTTATCCTCAAACTTTTAAAATGTATTATTTATGGATTTGTTAATCAGTTTGGTGTTCAGTACATGTGAACGAGTGAATCTAACACGTGTGCATTGTTTTGACGCTGTGTGTCCCATGTAGCGGGGAATGCTTTGAGGCTGTGGCGTCCTATGTAGTGGCCTAGCGGGGGATATGTAACTTCAAGATACTCTTTTTTTATTTTTTTCTAATTCACAGGGATAGACATTTTGATAAAAAAAAATAATTCTGCAACAGCCTCTGTAATTTGATCTCCATGTATAGACATCCTATATTTTAAGTTTTGCCATGTATATAGCATCTATTTGTGTATAGTTGTGCTAGCAAGCTAGGGTCGCGCGCTCCTTGCATACACTATCTAAGACTGGCTAGCATCTAAGACCACCATATCTATTTGTTCTCGGTCACTATTATCGATCCCCATCCATCACATCAAACATAGGAGATGATTTCCACCACCCTCTATTTCCCATTCCCACCTCCACTACCCGTTGTCCAAACACCACCTTATGCATTAATATACTATATAACAATAACTCCACATTTTATTTTGGAAATAGTTGAGATATGAAAAAATACAAATAGAGGTATATATGTTTGTTATCCAGCCCTATGCATAATAGTAATAATATGATAATGGCCTATAATTCAGTTATGTCTAGCTAGCAAACCTAGGTGATCAAGAGGTGGCTATCTACACATAAAGTCTATTTGCAATGTACTAAGAAATGCTTCTTTGGTTTGAGTTAATTTATATGATTGGTTGTACTAACATAATCAAAACACGATTGTTGTGGACTTACCTTCGTCGGGCGTCCTTGGACGAACTTGGGCGGTTGGGCCCGTGGTACAGAACTTCAGTCTGGCCTTCGAGATCGATCCTGCTTCTGTTCCTTGGTAGCTGGACTTGATCGAAAGCAGAGAGAAGTGAACCCACCGGAGTGAGAGGCAAGCAGTGGATCGGAGCTGCGCGGTGTTGGCTGGAGAAGATATATATACACCAGTCAGTCAAGTACGTCAAGGAAGGAGACTCGTCAAGGCTTTGTCGCGTCGCCCGACTGGTTTCTCCTGCATGCCCCGGCCCGGCCTTTTTCCAGGAAACGTCTTAACGACACGCCAGTCCCACATCCGCGTGCATGGATGCAATTTCACCCTCGCTCGTCCAAGTCCACTGTCCTGCATACACGAGACCAGATGCTCGCAGAAGATGGATCTTGCTTTATTTTACATGATATATGTCCGACAGCTGATGACCAGGGCACCGTGTTCCTGGGATCGTTGGCCGGCTATAGAGCGTGCAATAATTTGGACTTAGCCGTCGTCCTGTGCTAGCCACATGCAGCTACCGTCCCTGGATAAAGCTAAATTTGACCTGGATAATGCTAGCTAGATCAGTATTATTGCTGGATATGTAATGAGTTCAAAATGATGTTATGTCTCTCTGTATATGTAATTTGACCTGGATGTTATGGAGCTACACGTCATCTGTATATGTTGTTTGGTCGAAAACCGAGCGAAGACATGAATAAAATAATGTAATGCAGGGAGACACATGCACACATATTGGAGAACCACATATTTTATTAATTCTTTCTTGAATATACAAAATACATGATCAACGAAAAAATGTCTTCTTCCGTCTTCTGCGTCATGCTTAAGGAGAGGTCCGACTTGTATGAAAATTGCGTAGTTCGCCGATTCCGGGGCCTGTTGGGCGCGGCCGGAAAATTACATCCGCAAAGACGAGCTTGCGAAAAACCTCTGATTAAGCTGCGCTTGATGGTCGTCATTTGATTGATCGTCATCAGCCATATGCGATATATGGCGTAGTAATAGTATGGGTGGCTTTATGTCGCCGAAGCTTGGTCGTGACATCGCCAATGCCACGTCAGAGTAAATGGAATGTATTGATAATGAAGGGGATGACTTTCGCCTCGTCGGTGCCCGGTCATGTACGCCAGCCTTCATTAACACGGACTTGTGTGAGTTGCTTTCGCCTAGTCGGTGCCCAAGAGCGAATGTATCCGATTCCGTTAATGGGGACGTGTCGGTGGAGTGGTGACTCGCCCGCCGGCACTCGCCATGATTTCGTCTAGCCTCGTCGGCACTAGACAGGTAGTGGACGACATGCGAAGTAATAAATCCGAAAATGCAGTATTGCTTGAACGATGCTTTACTCCATTGATCGAACGGGCAGCCTCCCGGCGTCAGTATTTTTATAGCAAAAGGAAGCACCGTCGTTTTGAGATGAGCATAACAAGCTCGGAGTAAAATGAGTATGCAGTCTTCAGCGTCACTTGCATCTGGGCAGCCTTTCGGCGTCACTTGCATTACTTCGTGCACCACACCAAATCTGGTTGCAACGACTTACTCAATCTGGCCAATACGACCTTCTCGAGCGTAGAAAACAATAGGGATGAGCCAATACGACTTTCTCCACTATCGTAAGAAGTAGTACGGATCAGGCCAATACGACCTCTCCGGTGTAGAAGAAAACGATAGAGATAAGCCAATGCGACCTTCTCCACTATCGTATAAAGTAGTACGGATCAGGCCAATACGACCCATCCGTGTAGAAGAAAACGATAGAGATAAGCCAATGCAACCTTCTCCACTATTGTAGAAAGTAATACGGATTAGGCCAATGCGACCTCTCCGCGAAGAAGAAAACGATAAAGATAAGCCAATACGACCTTCTCCACTATCGATATAAAGTAATACGGATTAGGCCAATGCGACCTCTCCGGCGTAGAAGAAAATTGTAGAACCAATGACTGCTCAAAGTAGATGCATCACGTGTAGATCGATATATGTGGCAGCTATTGCTCATGCTTATCTATTGCTCATGCTCATCTATTGCTCATGCTCATCTAAACTAGTTAACACATTTAAACTGATGCTCACCGAGAAACACGACGGCCGGCGCAGATGACATGATCGCAGCGGGCTTGAGGTGAAGATGAAGCAGGGCGATGTCGACGTGCTTGTGTCGTGCGAGATGAGCGGCAAGGCGTCGACAGCTGTGGGCAATGGCGTGCAGCAGCAGATGCGTCTCTTACGTAGGCAAGAACGTTCGGCGGCCGGGCGTGGATGCGTGAGAACGTAAGGGCCTAATGATGGCCAGGGTGCTGGTTTATATAGGGCAGGAGCATAGAGCCGGCATCAACTCCTTGGCCAAGAAAAGGATATACGCAGACGTATCTCCTCAAGTATCGCTGAAACCCATTAACAAACCAGGCCACGTACGTACATATCTGTATTTAAGTGTTTGGCTTGCGTACGTGCTGAACCAATTGTTTAATATTTCCATCCAGCTAGCCGGGCAAATGTTGTATATATATACACACACACACGTATATAGATCAAAGTACCATGACGTGCATTTGCCCTCGTCAAGAGAACTTCAAACTGGTAGAAATACTTGAGAGATGGGGCCTGTGTATCATAGGCTCAGCCATGGTAAATCTCGTACGCCTATTTATGTGCCAATAATATGCGTTGAATAAGTAGTATGAACCGAGAAATATATTCTTGTATAAAGCTTGCCTCACATGATTATTTAAAAAAATTGATCAAAATAATCATCAAACATATGTATCTAAACCAGATATGCCGCATATATAGAGACATGTTGTCCACTTTTTTTTTTGTTGTGTAACCACGTTATCGGCGAAGTCGAATCACAACAGCAAAAGTAAAACAGAGGAGAAAATATATGTGGAGACTGCTTTTCTTTATTGCAATGATCAACATGTAGTTACAATGAGGGTCTCTGTATCTATATATATGGGGAAGTACCTACTTCTAGTAGGACTCCAAGTTTTGGTAAAGTTGCCCACATAGGAACTAGGACTCTATCTTCTAGACATATTCCATATGTATGATGTATCCTAGTTCAAATAGAGTTTTACAACACTCCCCCTTGGGTCCTTTACCACAATATATATGTCTCATTAAAAACTCTCAAAACCCATTTGGAAAAATGGAGAAAAGAGCACATATTACCGTTACTTAAATTGCATACATTGCCTCATCAAAAAACTTTTTATATAAAAAACTTCAGGGAAAAACTCATTATAAGAAAAGAGTACAATGTTTAATCTTCAACGATTAATTTTTACCATTATCTTCTAGATAATTGGTTAATCAAGATTGTGATATACTTAGGGATATTCTTCTCTTGTTCTATGCACTTCTCAGAAGTCTTCTCATGCCTATGCCTTCTCTCGCACTTTACAAAAAGCTTGTAGGCAATGCCTTAGTCAACATATCCGCTAGATTATCACAAGACCTTACATGAGTCACTAAAATTTCTCCATTCTTTTGCAATTCATGCATTGAGAAAAATTTAGGTGAAATATGTTTCGTTACATTTGACTTTATATATCCTGATTGTATTTGTGCAATACAAGCTTTATTATCTTCAAAAATAATTGTAGGGGAAGGAGCAATCGTCATACCACATGTATTCAATACGTGACTTGACATTCTCCTAAGCCAGGTGCACTCCTTAGCTGCCTCAAATAATGCTATTATTTCGTAGTAATTGTTGATGTAGCAACGATAGATCGCTTCATTGATTTCCAAGAAATTGTAGTTGCACCAAATAGAAACACATATCCAGTCCATTCGAGATTGCATTATGTGGATCAAACAAATACCCCGCATCAAGTATAACCTACTATGGTCATATCTCCATTCTTCTTGAAAAATAATCCGAGATCTTCAGTTCCTCTAAGGTATCTGAGAATATGCTTAACGCCATTCTAGTGACGTTTGGTTGGAGTTGAGCTAAATCTTGCTAATAGATTAACAGCAAAGACTATATCGGGCCTAGTACCATTTGCTAGGTACATTAATGCTCCAATAGCACTAATATAAGGATATTTCCGTCCTAGTAATTTCTCATCCTCTTCTTATAGTCTAAATGGATCTTTCTCTACATTGAGTGATCTCACGACCATTGGAGTTGTAAGTGGGTACGCATCCTTCATATTAAATCTCTTTAATACTTTCCGAGTATAGTTTGACCGATGCATTAATATCCCTTCAGAGTATGCTCAAGCTGCAAGCCTAAACAATATGTAGTCTTACCTAAATCCTTCATTTCAAATTCAGATTTTAGATAAGAGCTAACTTCCTCGATAGCTTGTGAAGTGCCAATAATATTGAGATCATCAACGTATAAGAGATTATACAATAACCTTTTTTCTAATTTTTTAATAAAAACACAAGGGCGGCCGTCATTCTTCAAGAATCCTTTATCCATGTGACGTAACCTCCTAATTATCGGGGCCACCGCACCGCCATTGTCCCAAAGACCTCTATCACCTATGCGGATGTACCCAATAACTTAAGAGTTCGGTTCGGTGTCGCCTGGAACCCCGATTACACCTCATACCAGATCAACAAAGGAGTAGCTACAACATTACAACATTTGTTAAAAAAAAATAGACCGAGTGCGGAAGAATAATAACATTAATTTTATAAATCATGAATAGGTTACATTTGAGTAAACTTAACTTAATTTGTGGAAGCTAAGTAGAACTATAGGGAATAACTAGATCATGTCGAGCCCACCGACATAACCCTGGTAGCAGCACGAGTCAACACCTGCAACAAGGGTTAACAAACCCTGAGTACACAATGTACTCCGCAAGACTTACCCGACAAAAAGAAAAGACTCCAAGGATATGCCGGCTTAAGGGAAGTAGAGCTAGAAAAGAGAAGTTTGCGAAAAAAGCTTACTAATAGTGGATCCTTACTTTCAATATTTTTAGCATCAATATTCATTGAAGCATAATAAATCTAGATTTGCACCTGTTCTATCTCGGCCACTTCTTTTAAACATCACATCTCATATTCATCTAGTGTGCATGATCACCTTTGTTTCATCATTAAAACTATAAAACTACTTAAGCATGGTCGGAAGCACGGGTCTCCTTCTCCGATGAGCACGGCATTCGCGAACCGGTTAAAAACCCAGGTGGGGATCCCTAACCACCCGACATATGTAGCACTTAAGCTTCCATATATCAACCCTTACTCAGTTCGTCCAAAACGAGGACGAGGCCTACGCCACCCGAGAATACAGTACACCTCCAATCCGGGACTTTAACCCACGAGGGTATCTTGTACTCCCACCATCTCTCCACTCCCAGTGCGCGGTTGCCATTCCCGATTTGGCACACCCCCGAGATCAGGCTTACCCTTTCCCATTCATTGGGGCATGTGACTAGTTAGTGTCGACTGACCTAAGGTGAGACCCAGGTCTATCTGGGGTGACACCCCGGCCATCGTGCCCTTTGCCAGAAAGGCCTCAGGCGCAATATGCATTCAACAGTCCCGAACTTGCAGGCCATACCGCGGACGGTCCTCAATCGACACAGACGGGACAAGCACGGCCAGGCGAACCTGTCGGCTTATCCACCAGAGACACATCCCGTATCCCGTCCAGTCTCAGATTAAACATTATTATGTCCACCAACAGGGTGGAGGAACAAAGGTAAACCTATATCTCGCGAATGATGAAACCATCACCCGACTTCTACCGAAGTCTAAGCATTACTAAGCATAAGAGATCGACCTACACATACTAGTGGGTCAATATCTGGAATAACTGGGTAGTCATGCAACAACGGTATCAACCAACGCCTATCAACTTAATGCACATTACACTAGACTTAAGGTGTAATAAAGATTTTCAAAACATAGAAGGGTTTATGCTTCGAGGCTTGCCTGTGTTGCAGGGAAAGTTAGTAGAAACATTGCCGAAGTCAAACTTGACATTATTCTTGTCGACAAACGAATCTTCTCCAAAGCTTGATCATCGCGAACCATAATAACACCTTCTCCAAAGATTCTTGAACACGATCCGACTCACCCTCGTATGCTCTACATGTAGATGATGATGCATGCTTTAGCATTATGGAATGGTAAACATGATGCTTGATGAATGCATGAAACGACAAACAACTTGAGTACAACTTTCCTTCACGATAAAGCTGCAACCCAACAAACCAACTCATTGAACTACACTATAAGATATCATCACCATTGCCTAAGGAGTTCTCAAGGACCATTTGATGTGGCATGATCCAAGATTCACAAAACAACCCAAAAGTCACACAAAGCCTAAGTCATTCCACCCTAAACACTTACTTTTTTTATTAAAACAAATAAAGCATAAATTAATTAATAAATTAAACATCTCAAAATGGCTCAAAACTTTTTCTACAAGAAGGTCATACCATATAACAGCACCACATAAAATTTCATGAATTTTGGAAATATATTTTATTTTCTAAAAAATCATGGAAGATGCATTTTTCAATTAAAGAATGTATTCTTAAAACATGCAAGAACTACTCAAAATCAAAGTTTCAAAATTTTCTTAGATAGACAACATCATAGGAAGGCTACACAAAAAAGTTTGAGAATTTTTGGAGCTATTTTTTGAATTTCTACAAATTTTGCAAGAACAAGACTATTCAAGACTAAAAACCTAAAAACAATTTCTAAAAAGAAAATGGCCATCGGGGCGAATTTGGCCGGCTTGGCCCGCCAAGCAAACCGGCCCAACTCCCGCCTCAGCGTTAGCTAGCCCGCCCACGACGCCAGAACGGATGCTCATACGTTGATATTTCTTACACGATCCCAATTAGAAGGGTAAAGAAATATATATGGGATATCTATCTAATCATGTTAGCTTGGATATGGGATTAACCTCATGATCCAACAAAGCGGAGTTAGGCGGTGTTAGTAGTGGGATGTAAACTTAGCATCATTATCCATAGTGGAGTTAATCTCATCGGGATATGTACTCAAAGTATACCACTCATTTCTAAGCATTACCTATTCTAGTCGTACTCACCCTAGCAATAACGCTCAAAAGAAATGCGCCGGGCATGGTATTCTTGATTGGCCTTGATAAAAGAATGAACATGATATCTGCAAGCGCACAGATAGAAATACCAATTGTAGCACTTCACCGGAGTAATCCGTATCGTATTTATATTTTACCACGTGGAAGGGAGTCTATGGAAAGTAGAGAGAAAGGAACATCTAATGATTTATATTGTGATTTATTTATGAGATTCACTTACAGTTGTACAATGCTGAGTAGCCATATGCATCTAACATTACTCAACAGATAAGTCACAGGATAAAGATAAATATATAAATGATAAATACCCAAGTCTAAGATCATCATATGCCATTAGTATCATACGAGCTATTAACATGTTATAGAAAGAATAGAATGAATATTCCTAAGATACTCCTAATCATATATGTCAAATGAATACTACAATTAGTGCAATACATCTAGCTATCATGACAAGGTTGGATTACTTCTACACATGGCAAGCATTACCAATAACAACCAAGGACGAAACTGGATCATTACCGTAATAATAAACTCGACTAGTCCTACATTCTGAGGGTGGATTCCAAAGGACTCAACAGGACTGTCACTCCCGCGATCTACCACACGGCCGAATGTAGGGTGCAATTGCAGATAAACGTTGTATAAACACCACGTTTACACATTGCTTATCACCCACATAGTGATCATCTATATGGATGCTATACAATTCCATGCATAAAATATAAAGCAATCTTACTAAACTAAACATATAATCATTGCATGCATAATAAACACATAACAATAAGAATATAATAATTATATAGATCAAAGCCATAACAATTGTATTCTAAATATAATAGTACTTACAGATCGAATACAAGAGAGAAGTCTCAAGAACGATGATCCTTGCTACTTCTTGACTATCAGGAACTCAAGATGAACTTGATCTTCAACTAGAACTAGCTAGATAGCTAACTACTTCTAGTATGAACTAGGGCTTAGGTCTAGACTTGGCTGGACTAGATGGGTATGAGTTGATAATGAATATGATAATGAAATTGTTATCAGCCCTGGGTCAGCTGGTCTTCTTATATAGCACTTGGTGATGAACGTCAACCCTTGGATCAAACCGACCTTCAACAACGGTGTAGATGCAACCTCAAAGTCGGTAGTAAACCGACCTAGAAAGCCGAGGTCGACAGGTGGGACCCACCGGGCGGCCGGCCTATGTGGCAGCGGGGGCGGCCGCCAGGTGGAGTGCCACCTTGGCATCCCGTTTCTTTTCGGTGTCCTCTGGTATCTTCTAGAATGTTTTAGTCCACTTTTCGGGTTGAGTTACTTCACGGTCAAGTCTTGTCTTCATATGTCTTGTATATTCCGGAACTTTCTCCATTCTTCTCTGCAATTATCTATCAAGTCCCTGGAAAGTCATAGAATACCAAAACTCGTGGAATTATGTTAGTTAGACCCTAGACTTATGTTTGGTCTTTAACTTGCGCCCTTAATTCATGTTATTTGACTTGTAATATTATGCTATAATAGGTGTCAACAAGCTCCCCAAGCTTACCTCTTGCTAGTCTCTTAGCAAGACACATGATATTATATTAACTACTTACTTGGATCAGAGTTGCTACAACGCTATCACACCTTAAAAGTACACATGCTTTCAAACAAAATTTTCTCCAAATAAGAATAAACTTTTTAAAACTTCAACTTACCCATATTACCTCTTACCTTTTGGGGCTTATATCCTTTTCTTCAATCTTGGGTAATTGAAAGATAGAACAGTCAAGTTGAGCACTATATCTCAAACTCTTTTGATCAACTATTCTTCTAGAGTTTTTGCTGATTTTCAAATAAAACTTAAAGTTCCTCAGTATAACTCTCTCTATAATCTCTCATTTGTGGTATTTGTGGATCCTCTCTAAGGCAATAAGGTAGTGTTGCCTTTCTCTCATGATATGTAGTATTTTTGGCTAAGGCAAGAGCACACTATGCCTTCTTCTCTCTCACCCTATATCTAAGGCTTTATATCCGGAGCTCATAGGTAGGGAGAAAATAATTTATTTACTTACTAAGCATATATTGTAAATTCAAGCAATGGATCCAAAGTTACAAGTCACACCGATCAAGTGGTGCATGTGTATGATGGATAGAATATAAATGGTATGGAATATAGTAATGTAGTGAAGTGAATAGAATAGATGATGGAAAATCTTACTTTTGCTCTTTGAGGAATCTTCTCTCTTTTGAATTTGGAAACTTTATAGAGAACCTGGGTTGTATCTTTTTCTTTCTTTATTTTTCTTTTTATGGAGAGGCGAGCATCTAAGTACCCATTGTTTTCATCGGACACTTGTCCATTTTTTAACTCTCCTTTATTCTTTCTTTTTTCTTAGGGAGGTAGGCTCTACTCGCCCGTAGGACTTTTGTCCATTTTTCATCTCCCTTTTTTTTCTTAGGGAGGTAGGCTCTACTGCCTGTAGGACTTTTGTTTTTTTTTTCATTTTTTTAATCTACAACCCAAATCTCTTTTGTAATAACTTTTTGAGAGATAAATAAATACAATGGAGCTTTTTGTAAGATATTGGCTAGCAATGAATGAGTGAATGGGTATAGGAAATATTTTTGGTTGCTCTCTCCTAGGATAGGAGTAGAACATTTTCTTGGCTAGAGTGAAATGAAATGGTATAATATGGTGGGTGTATATATGGTGGATGCGTACTTCCAGGATGGAAATAGCATATGTGTATGGAGTCAAGTGGAGTGGAATATAGTAGAGTGGAATGAAGTGGAGTGTACATGATCAGCATGACAAATTTCTAAGGGTCGACAAAGATTGAACAAACTCAATGCAAAACAAGCAGCCTATATATATATCTTAAAGGTTTTCCTAATCTAAAGAGCATGTATATATGGCTGTGGTAGGAGGTTCACACTCTTGTCACACAGGAACTTATCATGTGCATTTTCAATTTTCAAAATATAAATCTCCAGAAATCTAGTGTCACTAAGAGTAAGATCAAATAGCAGCTCAAACTATCATATATCATATCCGTCAATTACCTAGACTTTAGAGCAAGCATTTGCAACCCATAGGTTTTAGGTTTAGAGTAAATATCAAATCAAAGTAATTTTGCAAATGGAACTCAAGAGAAATTAAGCTTGAAAGCTAGGTACTAGAAAAGTATAACAACGGAGCAACTATTCATCATCTCCATGTTGGCAGATTTTGGGGTTCCTTTTAGTTGAGCAAAGTAAACTTAGTGAACACTCTCTCTTGATCATTTTATTCACACTCTAACAAAAGACTCTTTTAAACAACTAAACTTTATAAAACTAGACTCTTAACAAACTTTCTAGCAAACAAAATATTTAACTAATAATATAATATAGATAGTAGGATACTTATCGGATAACTGGGGTTGCACTCCCCAAGCTAGATTGGAGTGTAATCTTCAATGATGTAGAAGTTGAGGTAGTTGGCAACAAGGGTGGCGCCTAACATATCTCTTCTCCTCTTGAAATCTGCTAATCTCAAATAGACAACAAAGCTAGTGGAACTTGATTAAGCATTAGGGGTTAGCCACATTGCTTTAGGTTGCCCGGGAAATATTTTTAAATTTTCATTTTTCAAATTTTTATTTTATTTTTATATGAAAAGATAAAATAAACAATAGCTTTTATGAATCTTTATTTTATTTTTTTTTTATGCCACCACAAGCAAATAGCCTAGAGGTGTTAAGCCTCGGGGATATTAGCATGGGGCTTAAAGGTTTTCACAAAACAAAAGACAAAATATATTTTTGTTGTTTTCAAATGCAATTATAAGATGCTAAAAAGATAAATATGATATGGAAAGAATAAAATATGCAATGCGGGGATTTTATTGATAACTTACCGACTTACCTTTCGGCGAGGATTCGGTGTTTAGAGTCCTCCGAACAAGACTTCAAGTTTCATTCTTCACTCCCATGGTATATCGCTTGTCACAATCGGTGGCACCGATGATTCTATGGTCTCTTCGATGATGTTCGGGAGATGTCTTCTTCTTCCTCCATCTTTTGGATGATGAACTTTTCTTTGGAGTACTTGATTCTCCTTTCTCCGTGGATGTATTAGGTGTAAGAGCTTTAGCCTCTTCACTTACCTTATCTTCTTCTAGATTCTTGATCCATCTTCTATTATGGCGGCGACGAGCTGACCTGTTCCTGGGAAATTCATGATAATTATAACTATTAAAGTAAACACGTACCTTCTCTTTAGGGAAGTGGAAATGAATCTCTCCTGTATGGATGTAGATGATTGCACGAGTAGTGTTGAGGAATGGTCTCCCAAGCACTAGTGGAGGATCTTCTTCCTTCCCCATGTCCATGACTACAAAGTCAGTGAGAACATAGTGGTCCATAATCTTGACTGGTACATCTTTGGCAATTCCTTCAGGAACTCTATAAGATTGGTCTGCCATCTGCAGCTGCACATATGTTGGTTGCAACGGCAATTTTCCAAATAATAATTCATATGTAACCTTTGCCATTAGATTAATGCCAGATCCCGTATCGCAAAATGTATTATAAAATTTAAACATTAATAGAGCAATGAATAGTAGGGGCATTCGGATCATCTTGCTGACGAAGCATTGGAGATTCAAGTAAATGGTCATTATAAGATGTTGTTTTATTTACTACCATTACCTTTGTAGGCTGTGCCGTCTTGTTCTTGTTCTGATTCCTCCTTCTGTTCTTGTTGTAGATTTCTACCTTTGGTTCTAAAACATAAGAATAGGAATTCGGGGAATAAGTAAGAGAGGTGTGTACCTTGTTCTTGAAAGTGAATTTCTCCCTTTTCCCTTTGATGGTGAAACAAATCTTTGCACTGTCCGTGTAGATGACAGCTTTAGCTGAGCATAAGAATGGTCTACCGAGTATGATTGTTGCTCTTTCATTTCTTCCGGTGTCTAACATCGCGAAGTCTCGGCCGACACATAAGAGCCTCGATTCCCCACACACACGTCTTCAAGGATCCCCTTGGGATAACAGAATGATTGATCTGCAAGCTGCAAGCACATATTTGTTTTCCAAAGTGGTTCACTATAAATCTTTTCATAAATTACCTTTGGTAGTATGTTCACGCTTTTGAGCCAAAATCACGAGAGCATTGTCGAATGTGTGTTGTCCAATCTTGATTGTAATGATTGGCCTCCCCGGATCTTCCTTTTAGGTGGCATCGAGTCATCCAACCAACAGCTTTCCCGAGGTCTCTCTATAGTAATGACCTGCATTATAAATATCGACAAGGTTTGCAGTTTCTAATTCTTCCGGCTGCCCGGAATCTTACCCGTGTGGTTAGTGGAACAGATAAATGAGAAATCTGAGATTCTATCATCTTATTAAAACTATGTTGATTCTTTATAGCTGAAGAAAAGCTTTCTAAACGAGTATTGATAAGTTCAAGAGCTTTATCATTAGTGGCTATTTTTCTTGACAGATTCTCCATGGTTTTACCTTGGTTAACAACAAGGTCTCTCAAAGAAGGTTGATAAGTATTAAAATTGTTACCTGGATTGTTACCTTGGTAGTTTCCTTGATAGTTGGGCCTCTGTTGGTTCCAACCTTGATTCTGTTGAGGAAGGAAATTATTGTTGTTATTGATGAAGTTGATATCCTCCAGGATCTTTGGGCAATTCCTGCCAATGTGGCCTGTGTTTCCACATTCTTCACACGTCATGTGTGAGTCTTGAATTTGCATAACTGCCTTGGGTTGAGGATCTCTATCCTCTAGCTTCTTCATTATAAGGTCCATTTTAGCAGATAGCATATCTACCTCTTTTTAGCTGGTGCATTCCTCTTTTGCGAGTTTGACGCTCTTCACTCCAACCTTGGTTGGAAGCCATTTCTCCACAAGTTCTGCGGGCATTGGTTAATGTAAGTGATAAGAAAGCACCACCACCGCAAAGATCCATAGTTTCACGAGCACCGGGAACAAGCCCATGATAGAAAGTCTGCATCAACAGCCACTTTTCCATCCCATGATGTGGACATTCTGAAATATATTCTTGGAAACGCTCCCACGCTTCAGGGACTGATTCATCATGTTGTTGTTGAAAATTTGATATCTTCCCTCTTAAGGCATTTGTCTTGCCTACAGGAAAGAACTTAGCAAGAAAGGTTGTGGAACAAATATCCCAAGTTGTACTCTTATCTTTAGTAGCATAAAACCATTGCTTAGCCCTTCCCAATAGTGAGAATGGAAAGAGGCGGAGCAAGATTGCGGATCTTCATATAAATGTGCCGCAAATCTCCGTGAAGTGTTGGAGATGAGCATTAGCATCTTCATGTGCCTTTCCACAAAATTGACTAGCTTGCACCATGTTGATGAGCCCCGGCTTAAGCTCAAAGCCTTTGTCTCCAACCTCTACCTTTGGACCAACAAGAATGTTGTCCGTGGTAGGAGCCGAGAACTCACGAAGTGTCTTGGTTGCCATAGCTTCAAATTCGTGTGTTAAGTTTCGCCTTGTTTGATCAACTTCCAAATTAGTAGGTCTTGGTGTCTCGGATGATGATGATGATGATGATGTAGGTCTTTGGAGTTTGTCGAAGTTTTGCTCTTGCCCGCCCGATTAATTTTTCGGGATCTTCAATAAAATTTTCTCGAAGGTTCCAATTCATACATATATTTTTCCCCGCATAAGATCAAAACAAAAATAGAGAACAGGGTTGAACCTCGTTTGAGTATGTGATAATGGGTTCTCAATGCATTATGTAGTGTAAGTGATCTCTCTGGTTTCCTTATATGATGTGTTCATAAGATTTTTGGCTAGCACCCTTTCTAACTAGTAAAAGTCAGAAACAATACCAACTTAATAGGAATAACACTTTCTAAGTCTTGGCTAATACCCTTCCAAACTAGAGAAAGCCGGAAAGAAGCACTAGAAAAACTTTTGAAGTTAAGAAAACATCTTTTCAAAAAATTTTAAAATGTGTTTTTTCTCGATAGACTACACATTCCGCAAGGCCAGAAATGCTTGTTGATATTTCTTACACGATCCCAATTAGGAAGGAAAAAAAGAAATATATATGGGATATCTATCTAATCATGTTAGCTTGGATATGGGATTAACCTCATGATCCAACAAAGCGGAGTTAGGCGGTGTTAGTAGTGGGATGTAAACTTAGCATCATTATCCATAGTGGAGTTAATCTCACCGGGATATGTACTCAAGGTATACCACTCATTTCTAAGCATTACCTATACACTAGTCCGTCACCCTAGCAATAACGCTCAAAGAAATGCGGGGCATGGTATTCTTGATTGGCCTTGATAAAAGAATGAACATGATATCCGCAAGCGCGCACGGATAGAAATACCAATTGTAGCACTTCACGGGAGTAATCCAGGTATCGTATTTATATTTTACCACGGGGAAGGGAGTCTATGGAAAGTAGAGAGAAAGGGACATCTAATGATTTATATTGTGATTTATTTATGAGATCCACTTACAGCTTGTACAATCTGAAGTAGCCATATGCATCTAACATTACTCAACAGGATAAGTCACGGGATAAAGATAAATATATAAATGATAAATACCCAAGTCTAAGATCATCATATGCCACTAGTATCATACGAGCAATTAACATGTTATAGAAAGAATAGAATGAATATTCCTAAGATACTCCTAATCATATATGTCAAATGAATACTACAATTAGTGCAATACATCTAGCTATCATGGCAAGGTTGGATTACTTCTACACATGGCAAGCATTACCAATAACAACCAAGGACGAAACTTGATCATTACCGTAATTATAAACTCGACTAGTCCTACATTCGGAGGGTGGATTCCAAAGGACTCAACAGATTTGTCACTCCCGCGATCTACCACACGGCCCGAATGTAGGGTGCAATTGCAGATAAACGTTGTATAAACACCACGTTTACACATTGCTTATCACCCACATAGTGATCATCTATATGGATGCTATACAATTCCATGCATAAAATATAAAGCAATCTTACTAAACTAAACATATAATCATAGCATGCATAAACACATAACAATAAGAATATAATAATTATAAAGATCAAAGCCATAACAATTGTATTCTAAATATAATAGTACTTATAGATCGAATACAAGAGAGAAGTCTCAAGAACGATGATCCTTGCTACTTCTTGACTATCGTGAACTCAAGATGAACTTGATCTTCAACTAGAACTAGCTAGATAGCTAACTACTTCTAGTATGAACTAGGGCTTAGGTCTAGACTTGCATTTGGACTAGATGGGTATGAGTTGATAATGAATATGATAATGAAATTGTTATCAGCCCGGGGTGGTGGTCTTCTTATATAGCACTTGGTGATGAACGTCAACCCTTGGATCAAACCGACCTTCAACAACGGTGTAGATACAACCTCAAAGTCGGTAGTAAACCGACCTAGAAAGCTGAGGCTGACAGGCCGACCCCACCTGGCGGCCGGCCTATGTGGCACTGGCGGCCGCCAGGGTGGAGTGCCACCTTGGCATCCCGTTTGTTCTGGTGTCCTCTGGTATCTTCTAGAATGTTTTAGTCCACTTTTCGGGTTGAGTTACTTCACGGTCAAGTCTTGTCATCATATGTCTTGTATATTCGGAACTTTCTCCATTCTTTCTCGCAATTATCTATCAAGTCCCCTCGAAAGTCACGAATACCAAAACTGATGGAATTATGTTAGTTAGACCCCTAGACTTATGTTTGGTCTTTAACTTGAGCCCTTAATTCATGTTATTTGACTTGTAATATTATGCTATAACAGGTGTCAACACTACGACCCGGGCGGCTTCGAGATTGACCTGGTCGTTTCTCGGCGACCGGACTTGGTCCCTCTTACTCCTCTCTTTATCCCGCATCACCAGACACCCAAACCTCGCACCCAAGGGCACGCGGCGGCACACTCGCCGGCGGCCATGGCGGCACGGGCGGGCGATTCGCGCGACGCCGCGGCTCACGAAGGCCTCCCGGCGTCGGTGAGCACACCAACCTCTCGGCGCATCAATAAGCGACCAAACCCCACCTATCCAAACCAAAACGGGTCCCTAACCGATGTGGCCACGCCGCGGCGGACGGACCAGAGGGCGGAACTTCGCCCGGCGGCGGCGTTCTACCACACAACAACACCGTAATAGGCAAACCAAAGGCACAAACACGATTAGGAGCTCGCCCGAGCATGATGATCGCACACCGGTTCGCGGAGAGCGAGGCGGAGATATGCTCGCGCGGCGGCCGCAATGGCGGTGCCGACCAGCGGCAACGACGGCGGCGTTCTGTGCGTGCAGGCGTCTATTGCGAAGCGGACAAGTGCATGAGAAACACGATGCCAGGGCAATGCTAAAACACTAGCCGGTTTTCCTTGTAGCTCCCCGTAACCGGGCCGACGGCAAGAAGGTGCGTCGCGGCGGCACTCCGGCCGACTTCGGGGAAGATGATGGCGCACGGGACGCTCCGTTTGCGAGGCACGACGCGAGCTGTCTCAATCGATCCGCAAAGACAAGGTGGAGCTTCGAGCAAGATGGGAGGGCGAGCGGTGGAATGGTGGCGGTGGATTTTGACGAGAGGAGAGGGAGGTGACGGTGATGGGATAAGCTCGGCCGACGGATAAGGCCGTCGTCGGCCCTCCTCTTGCCGGGGATAGGGATGGAGGGGGCGAGGACACATAGAAGCTTCGCCACGACACGTCCCAGCGGGAGGAAATGGCACGCGCGGCGGCCTGAACGCCAAGAAGGTTGTCGACCTTAACGCCCGGGCGAGCTAGCGTGGCATCGCTTCTCATTTTTTCCCCCCCTTCCTATTGTAGCAGCCAAACCCTAACTCAAATTTGTCAAATTACTCTCAAAAAATTGAACTGAACTTGATAATCTCCAAGAACAAAATTTTCTCAACTTTTCAAGCTCTACACATTTCATAAAAGGAACATTTTCAAATTCAGCCTCGAAATTGGACTTCTTGAAATAGGGTCAAAAAGGAAGAAATTTGAATTCAAAATTACTTTTAAATTTATATAAAAACTTCAAAAACTTTGTACACATCTTTTGTACATCAAAACAAGATCTTCAAACTAGCTTTTGAAAGTTTTGTCAAATTTTGCTTAGATTTTGAAATAACGCAAAAGGGGGTAAAAAAGGGTTTTGGAAATTAGGGTTTTCGAAATTCAAATCAAAGTAGAATTTGATCAAATTTCAAACCATCAATTCATAAATATAAAAACAATCATCCAGTCACATACTTAGGATCAAAACATGTGATCAACATAAAATCACTCTAACCCTTGAGCACAAACAATTGCTAATTAAATAAACTTATTTTACTTCATGCATAGAAGGTTATTCAAAAACATGCTTTGCAATGCAATGATGACATGATCAAAATTTTAATTGGTCATTAACATCTAGGATGTTACAATCCAATAAAGAATTGTTAAGCCTGTTATACCACATTCTTCCGATTGTTTTAAACCATATAGTGATTTCTGCAGCTTTTTAACACTATATATCTTTGCGTTCTTCTTCATTTGGGACTTTAATTCCTTTGAGGACTTTCATATAGATTTCTGTATCTTATGACCCATATAAATATGTGGTCACAACATCCATTAGTTTTATTTGCAAATTCATATTTACCGCCATTACAATTAAGTACCGGAAAGTAATTCCATCCATTACGGAGAGTAGGTTTCTTCGTAGTCTACTCCCGGTCTCGCATGAAACCTTGAACTACGAGCCTCGCTTTGTATCTAACCACTTCATTTTCTACACATTTGTGTCCTACAGGATAGATACCTTCAGGCGTAACGTCTACATAACTAAACACTTGTCGTTTCTTAAGCGAGTTTAACTCGCACAGATTGCTTCTTTCCATTTTGGCCAATCAGAACGCTTCTTGCATTCCTTCATTAATTTTGGTTCGGTTCCAAGTCAATGATTTGTGCAATCTGTTCAGCAAAGTATTTGTCGACATTTACTGATTTCCTATCATATACTACTCCCCGTCTCAACATAATTTGTCGAAGTTTTATTCTATTATTTCATATCCTAGATCTTCATCACTTACGGGTGCATTTAGATCTGGAATTTCCGGTCTCTCAACGTGAGTCTCTATAGTGTGCGCATTCTCACTTTGAGTCTGTACTTCACATACATCCACTCTAGGTGGTTGAATTTCACCTTCTATGTTTTTCTCATGAGTAGTTCGTATAGGCTTCTTCTCCATAGGATGTCTCCTAGGATCTTTAGCTTTAGCTTGTACTCTGGGTTTTTTCTGTACCTGTGCAATCGGTTCACTCCCCTTGTTCCTAGCATTCATTGCTTTAGGGGTGAGAGTTCGAATTCCTTTAAATTATCCTCTTCAAATGGGATTTCTATTCTTTCCGGTGCATTTACTGCTGGTATATGAGATTTGATAATCTCTTTAGTGTTGGTGAAAGCCTCTCGGCACTTCATTAGCAATTCTTTGTAAATGTAAAATATTCAAAACTTCTAATTCAGTTTCACTAGTACGTTGATCCATTCCATTGAGTCTTGTGGTTTCCCAATTTATTTCGTGGCATTCGCCCCTAGATAGGTACTTTCCTCCCCTAATGCCGGGAAATGATCTTCATTGAAAATACAGTCAGCGAATCGAAGTTGTATGCAAATCTCTAGTGGAGGGCTCTAAATATTTGATTATTAATGGGCTTTCGTACCCTACGTAAACTCCTAGGTTTCGCTGAGCACCCATTGTAGTTCGATGTGGAGGCGAGATTGGAGCGTATACGGCACACATAGGAAACTCACAAGCCTGAAAGCGCAGCTTTCCTGTCCATCCCCACGCACCGCTGTCGCAGACCATGGCTGCAGGCTCAACTAATGGCTGAGTGTTTACGAAGTAACTAACTACCGACGCACACGACTGCAACATCCTAGAGCTTGTGTGCATGCATTGAAGCAAAAAAGATAAACATGCTAAAATTAGATCAGCATCAGGCATCAGGCTTATCTAACGTCCAACATCCTTGGTGCACGCCAAATGATGATATTCATTTGGATGCAAATCTAGTTCCATATCCTAACACTACTGCATAAATGAACTTCCGTGGCGGACAAAAAATATTTTCCGTGGCGGTTTTTCTCGTCCGCCATGGACGGAGGGTCACGGAAAATGGACGATTTTCCGTGGGCGGACAAAATGCCCGCCATGGTTAATAATAAAAAATATAAAAAGAAAAATCCAATCTAAAACCCTAACGGGCCCCGGATCACGGGCCACCGGGCCCGTTAGGGTTTCGTGGTCCCGCCACGATGCAGCCGGCGCCGAAGCCCGCCACCGTGACCCGCTCGCCGCCGGCTGGATCTTCGCGGCCGGCGGATCCGCGCGCCGCCCGGCGGATCCGCTTCGCCCGGACGGCCGAATCCGCGCGCCGAGGGCGGATCCGCGCCCGCCGGGGCGTGGCAGAGGGCGCCGCCCCAAGAAGCTCCGCCGTCGCCGCCGCGGTGCTTTGGGGGCGGGCCGGATCCGGGATGCCGCCGCCGCCGCTGTTCGGAGAAGCTCCGCCGTCGTGGTGCGCTCGCCGGGGAAGGAGGAAGGGGAGGGGTGCGCTCGCCGGGGAAGGAGGAAGGGGAGGGGGCGCTCGGGCCGGAAGGAGGAAGGGAGGGGCCGGGCTCGCTCGGGAAGGAGGAAGGAAGGGAGGGGGTCGCGCTCAACGGGAAGGAGGAAGGAGAGGGGGTCGCGCCGCCATCGGCCGGTTGGGGGAGAGTTGGTGAGAGAGTGAGAGTTGGTGAGAGAGATGGTGAAGTGAAAATGAAACCCTAGGAGCTCGTATATATATTTGTGGTCACCAAAATAGGCCTTTGGGCTCATGGGTTGGCCTGATTTTCCGTGGCGGACTAAATATAAAAACCGCCACGGTTAATCTATTTACCATGGCGGTTTTTAAAACCGTCATGGTTAATTGAAAAAAAACCGCCATGGTAAATCAAGCCATTAACCGTGGCGGTTTTCTAAATGTCCGCCACGGAAAATCTTTTCCAAGTGCCTCGTAAAATCAATTCTGTAGTAGTGTAAGCTCTAGCATGTCCG
Organism: Hyparrhenia diplandra; assembly: GCA_015847255.1. Taxonomy (NCBI): domain Eukaryota; kingdom Viridiplantae; phylum Streptophyta; class Magnoliopsida; order Poales; family Poaceae; genus Hyparrhenia; species Hyparrhenia diplandra. The sequence continues at coordinate 79,575 of JADLZK010007720.1, forward strand.
CATCACCACGATAATCATTCATTCAGACAACTCAAGCATCGATTGGCTTAGCCGGTTTTGGCCACGAAGCATCTAAAATGGCGGCAGGGGCACACTTGCAAAAACCCGAGGCCGAGTGATCGAAGAACACCGAAATCATGGGTTTCGGTCCTGGGTCACTCGGCGATCCGCTCCCTCGGCGCCAAGACCGGTGGCAGCCCACCGAGCCGGCTGACCGAGCTACTTGCCTTATAACGCCGAAGCGGAAACACGGTCCTTCGGAACCGCGCCCTTCCGACGACGCCATGCTCCCGAGAACAGACGATCCAGACACGGGATCCGGCCTCCACTACCTTGGAAGTTCTTCTCTCGGGAGCCAACCGCCGAAAAGCGGTCCTTCGGCTCTTCCCGACTAAAACACCCTCGACTCAGGTGAGCCTGAAGGACCGATCCTCGGCTACCCGGGAGCCGGAAGATGGGGGTGATGGAGCTAATGCAGCCCCCAACAAAAATTAAAACCCCAACTTTCATTCGTTAACTGCAGCAATAGCTAGTTATATCTCCTTCTGACCGCTGCCACGTCATCTCACAGTCTCACACTCTGGCACAGTGAAGGGCGTATCGGATAGCTGTCAGGAGTCCGGCAAGTGTTTCTGATCAAGGTGAAGAAGAAGAAGAAGAAGAAGAAGAAGAAGAAGAAGAAGAAGAGCAGTTGGCACCGGCAGGAGATTCAAATGAGCAACCAAAGATCGATGACGGGCTGGCAAAACATAGTAGTGCAGAAGAGTAAATCAAAGAGAAAAAAGAGAATAAAGGATAAAAAGTAGATAGACGGAATTGACAAAGAAAAAATTACAAGTGTTATCCTATACTTGTATGTCTCGGCTTACAAATGCAATGCATTACTATGTCTCACATAATATAGTAATCCCTAGAAAATGCGTAGGTGGTGTGCAACAAACACATCACATGTAAAAGACAGAAACTGGAACTAAGATATATAGGTGGTCTTGTACAGTTGCATATTTTCCTTACATAGAACATACTGCTTCCCTACTTCATTACTATGGCTAACAGAATAAATATATAACTATGAAACCTTTATGCGATACTATTTCTATCACTGAGGATATCCTTCCCGAAAGATTTTCCTTTTCTCTCTGCAAGCTGAATTTCTCTTTCTTTCTGCATCCAGTCCATGATCGGCCTTTGCAGATGGATGGGTGCATGGCTACTCCATAAGTCGAGCAAGTGAGCGATCATATGTGTCCGGCTCCAAACCTCCTGTTCCTGTCCTTGAAACAGCTTTCTTTTTGTAGGTTCCCCAATAGTTCTCCGTGTTCGTAAGCTTGTTCTCAATGTTCTCATGCTTGACCTTTCAACCTGAATGCGTGCAGCCCCATGTTTTGACTTCCAAGTCATTTGGTAGACTGTCGCTTCGCCATTCTGGCAGAAGTAATCAATTGCCTTTGGCAGCATGACCTCTCCTAGCTGTTGCAATTTAATGTCTGTATGCAGAAGATGTTGATCTCCACCAACTATCTCCCTTGCTTCAGAACTTTTATTCTCTTGTATCATGTCTTCAGAAGACCCATGGGGTGCAAATGTAATTCCAGCTTTCAAATATGGATAATCTTGCAGAGACATTATACCTCCCGTCAGAGAGGTCTTATGCTTCCTATAAACAGTCTGTGAGACCTGCCACTGAAAATTAAATTCAATTAGTGGTTCTAGCGAAGCATCTGATATTCCTGCCATGCCTTGGTTGCTAAAGGGGTGAGCACAATGCCGATCATGATGCTTGCAACATAAGGGGTTTGGGCGAAACCACTGAGTCGCAAGGCTATGAAGATTACCCCAGTGTTCTTTCTGGCATGAATAAACATATGGCACCCATGATAGGTCTTGAGTAGGTAGTTCAGTAAGGTCTTTGGTAATATTTTCAACTGTAGAGTTGACATGAGGGGCAAACAACTGCAAGCTCTTAACTGCAATTCCAACTATGTCTGTACTCTCCGAAAGCTAAACTATCATACTAAAGTAGATATTACCCTTTGATGCAGTGCCTCCTTTCTTTATAAATAACAGGATAGCCTCTGTTCCATGCTCTGCAGTTCTGAAGGGTGCCAACCATAGTAGTAATGAAGGATTGTTTCCCCCATCGATTTTATGGTGTAGTTCTTTGCCTGCAAAAAGGTTCCTGATAAGGGAGCCAAAGGGCATGATGTGATAGTGTGGCGCACCACCAAGCTCTATGAATCTCAGGAATTCACTAGCTCCATCTGCATACCACTCAAATCTTTTAACGACTGATCTACTCAACTCCTTGTTGTCGTGGTTAAAGACCGAGAAAACAAATGACTTGGTAGCATGTGCGATCCGTTTGGGAAAGGAGGAATTCATTACCTCCTGTTCCATCTTTTCTTCTTCCAGGATTCTTTGTTTGCCTTTGTGGAGTGTGTCGCCACAATCTTGAGCAGCACGCTTCAGCTTCTTACGCCAATGCAACAAGGATGCGTCAGTGATCTGCCACTTTTCTGATGTCTCAAGAGCAGCCTCAAGCCTGATGTGTGCCATCTCTAGCCTCTCTATACTTCTGGTTGTATTTGTTTCTTCTTTGTCCTCATATTTTTGAACCAGACCAGATATAATCTGACTAAATGACTCCTGGATAACCACAGAACTGACCATCTCTGCCATTGGGATTCAAGCTTCTGTCAAGCTCCTTCCCTGGAAAGAAAAAAGAATATATAGAAGTGTGCATGAAAGATTAGAGACTATGTAAATGTGGATGCAAGAATCTACCTCGATCAAATTGTATGAAAACTGTGGACAGCTTTCCTGGTTACAGAGAGAGATATTCTCGATGTTATATTTGAACTGTGGAGTAAAATATGGTGAGAACTTAAGAAGATAATTGACTGGCCACCATGTGGTAGAAACAAAAAGAGGCACACAGATCACAAACATAGAGGGATTCTTATAGAAATTCATGATAATTTGGTAGCAACAGGAGGTAGACAGGACATTAATATATGTAGGGACCATTCCCTCAATGATAGGTAGTACAACATCGACATTTATGGGTTTGATAGCAACATGTGTGGAAGAAATTGTCTTCACTACAGGGGTAGAACTCGAGAATCCTTGTTTTAAAAAATTATGGATTCCAACATGATTGGTGAGCATGAATCAATTGGTCAAAACTAAAAGAGGGCCCCTTTGGATGTCATAGTTTCAAAAGACACTGATAGCCGGAAAGTGTAGCTGTAGAAATCAGAGGTGTGAAAATCCATGGCTTGGAGAAAAGGTCAAACTAGGAATGTTAAATCGCAGGAATGAATCTTGGGCTAAACATGTCCTGCAGTTTGATTTAATTGATGATAGTGAGGGGTGTGGAAAAAATGTTCCACAAGGGTATGCTTACTGTCCAGTCCTAGTTTCTTGATGCTGTGAAATTTGGCTAAACAGATTGCTGTTAGGAAAATGGACTACACTACATCTCATGCGCAAAACTGCAGTTGAGGGAATGAATCTTGTGCACCATGCATGCGTATGTAGGAATTAGTATATGTATCTGTATATATGGTAGGCAGTCTATGTATACAGTAATTGTTTTTCCACAAAATGTAGCAAGTGGCATCATGATAGTAATGCTTTTTATCTAAAAAAATGATAGTAATGCTTTAGATACCAGAGGTATGAAAGACCGTGGCCTAGAAAAACCCCAGCATGGAGTTTTTAAATTTCCAAAATCATGTTAGTCTTGTAATGCCATAGTTTCAGAAAATCAAGCTAAGATTTGTTGCATCCCATTGCATCATTTTTCTCCAAAATCAAATTATTTTGGACTATAGTATTTTTCCAAAACTAAGAAATTGTGTCCAAACAACACTACCGGAATTCCATGCTTTGTTGAGTGCCTAGGACACTCGGAAAAGGCCAAAGCACACTCGGCAAAGCCGGCAAAGGACACTTGGTAAAGAGCCGAGTATTTTTATTGGGCTTGCCGAAAGTGTCGAAAAAAATACTCGGCAAAGAAAAACACTTGGCAAAGATAAAATGCGATAATAGCGAAAAAAAAAAGATTTGCTGGCAAGACTCAAACTCCCAACCTCAAGCATGTATTGCCTTACCATTGCACTACGCTGTCATTTGTCTCTAGATTCCGTATAAGTTGCTCATATATTATACAAAACCGAGTGAGTCTAAGTTGCTTGTTTGAGGTCATATATGAATTCAAATCAAAAAGTTGTCAACTACAAAGTTTTATAACTTTTTGAGATTTACAATTTTCATTTAGAAAGTTTTTCCATCCGAGGTCATTTGAAAAATTTAAATTTAAATGTAAGAGATTCAAACGTAGTTTTGCATGACAAGATGATTCAATTCAAAAAGTTGTTAACTATAAAGATTCGTAACTTTGAGAGATCTACACTTTTCATTTAGGAAGTTTTTCCATCTAAGGTCGTTTTAAAAAATTTTAAATTTCAAAATTTTTAAACGACTTCAGATGGAAAAAGTTCCTAAATGAAAAGTGTAAACCTCGAAAAAGTTTTGAATCTTTATAGTTGATAACTTTTTATTTGAATTCGTTTAGAGTCTCAAAAACTGATTTGAAAAATTGCTTTGTCGAGTGCTAAAAAAGACACTCGGCAAATACTCTCTTTGCTGAGTGTCAAAAATATACACTCGGCAAAGAGCCGGATTCCAGTAGTGCAAGGCCTAAGTTGCGTGAGAAGTTATTAGGGGGGGTGGTCCTATAACTGTCTGATTAGAGACGAAAGTGAAATCGAGACCTTTCATAAATGTAACATTTCATAGAGAACTCAAAAGTCAGAAAAGTCTCCATCTTACCACACGAATGATTGACACCTTTTGAAAGTGCCACTTCCTTTGCTGTAATTTTTTTTTTTGAGAAAGCAAATATGCAAATCTCTGTAAACTTATGGCATGTGCAAGTCGGATTAGGTCACACTAGGGATATGTCAAACTGCAGGCCAGGGATTAATCGATGACAGTGAGGAGTGTGGAAGGTTCAGGCTAAAGAATGCTTACCCGGTCCTCATGATGCTATGCATAATTTTGGCTTAATAGATTGTTGACTTGTTGTTACAAAAAAAAAAAAAGAAATAAACTAAATGTTGGGGACAAAACACACATTTTTAGGAAGCTTTATTTATATAACAAAGCTATGCTTGCTTTTGTGCAGTTTTTCATCACAGTGTTGTGCAACTTCTTTGCCAACGCAACATGGATGTATCAGTGATCCACCATCTATTAGAAGTCTCAAGAGCAGCTCCCAACCTGATGTGTGCCATCTATAGCCTCAGTAAATTAAGTTTCTGATTGCATTTCTTGCCAGAAATACCCAATAATTTGGGAGCAAAAATAGGTACAAATGTCATTAATGTGAAGGGACCATTCCCACAATGTTAGCTAGACAGATCATCATATATGGGTCTGATGGCAACGGGTGTGGAAGAAATGGTCTTCTGCTAGGGGTATTTGACTTATTAGTTGGCAAGCAAGAATCAAGTGGTGAAAACGTGAACAGGACCTCTTTGGATGTCATAGTATCAAAAGACACTGATAGCGGAAATTGTATAGCTTTAGAAACCAGAGGTGTGCAAAACCACGGCTTGGATAAAAGTTCAGACTAGGGATGTTACATCAAACTGCAGGCCAGGCATTAATTGATAATAGTGAGGGGTGTGGAAATTTGTTTCTCCACAATGGAATAATGCTTACCCAGTCCTTGCTTGATGCTGTGTAATTTGTATATATATAAACAGATTGTTGTTAGGAAAATGGACTACACTACATCTGATGCATCAAACTGCTGACGAGGGATGATGAATGGTGGGTACTATACATAGGAACCTGTATATGTATCTATATATGCATGGTAGCCTCTATGTATATGGCGATTTGTCATGACCCACACCGGAGGGGGCACCCGCCGCCGCTTGGGGCCCAAGGCCCAAGCGTGCGTGCCTGGTGGCCGGCCGCCGCCGCCGCCCACCGTGATCGCGTCATCTGCTTCGCCATTAAGTAATGATTATTTAGGAAATAAAATAGAAATAAAATAGGAAATCCAATCAGAGATTTCTTTAGATGCAAGTCTTCCCCGGACTATAAATACGAGGGACTTGTAATCAGTTGAATCAAGAAGAAATAAATTAAAGGGGTAACTCCCAACAGCTCTCAGCCCTAGGCTCTCTCTCTCTCCCCTCCAAGACGCAGCGCGCCGCCGACCCATACGCCGCCGCCGCTGATCACGCCGTCGTCGTCTCCCGCAAGACGGGCGCGCTGCGCCGCGCCCGCTCGCTGCCGTCGTTCGCCCTCGTCACCGTCCGGAGCTGCTGTTCGTCATCAACATCTTCTTCTACCTCTCCGTTCTTCATCACCTGCGTCATCTTCGCCATCACGCCGCCCGATCGTCATCACCTCTGCCGCCCTGCCGACCGATGGCCGCGTCAACATCGCCGTGTCGGTCTCCTTCCCTACCGCTGCCGCCCCCAACAGCCCGCCCGGGGCACGCCGCCCCTCCCCGCTGCCGCCGTCACCGCTCCCCTCGCTTCAACGGTCGTCAATCAGGTGTCAATTCCGGCCCAATCTAGCCGAATCGGCATTTGGTATCCGAAGACCGGGGCGATTCCCACCACCGACGGCTTCCGACCACCACCAACGCCATTATCCGATGGACAACCACAAGATCGCCGAGCTCCAGATGGGGATCTGCGAGTTTGCTAATATTTACAAGGAAATCAAGGACACCTTCACCGCCCTCCCGGAGAAGTTCGATGAACAGCTTTGCCCGACGGCGTCCGACGGCACACGGCCACGGCGCTGCCAACGCCGCCGCCGCTGCCATGGCCGCTCCCGACATCGACAACGCTCCCACGGGCATCGACAATGTCCTCATCGACATCCACGACGACTGGTGGCCACAACAGCAGCAACACCGCAACACGCGGTCTTCTTTGTCCCGACGAGCGCGCCAAGGGCAACCACGTCAAGCCTGGACGACCTCCTCGACGACGCTCCTAGCACGGGTGCCACCGACGACAACGGTGCCTCGTGGCGCCGCCAACGTCGTCCCCTCCTCAACCACGACGCCGCAAAGCGAGAGAGCACGGCAACCCCAAAAGGGTGCCCAAGCCGCCCCAACCTAGATCGATCGGATCAGGAGGCTACCACCGATGTCCACTAGCTGCTCGACCGAAAAGCCTACCCAACTAGGCCAATGTCTCGCGGCTACTACAATGGCAACAGATAAGTTCCCGGTCACTAGCAACATCGTCTTTGACACCGGGAACACCGGAGTGCCAACGTCTTCACCAGAAGAACGACACAACGACGTCAACCGACGCCGACATCGATGTCGTTGACCATGACGTCTTCGACAATCGGCACCATCGACGACAACAACGACGCCCCCAAAAGAGGGAACATCGACACCTCCCCCGAGCATCAACGACATCCTCGACATAACCATTAACGCCGCTAGCTACAATGTCCTCGGCATAGACAACGCCGATGACACTACCATGGGCGCTATGAAGGATGACGACGACCTCAAGAATGACAACGCCGATGATGACCCCCCGACGTCGACCACGTCTTCACCATGCCTACCATCGACAACAACTACAAGGGCATGAACCACGACGACACCCTTGCGGCCAACCTCGACATCGGGCGACCACGACGTTCCCCACATGAGCGCCACGGCCGATGAGAACACCGATGCCCCCCCAGGCGCCACCACGGAGACGGTCGTTCACTCGCCGACCTTCGATGACGACCTACTACACCTGCTGGACATTCGACCAACATCGACAATGGTGGAGAACACCATCAATCAAGCTGCAGCTCCAAAGAAAGGCGACATCATCGCACCACGCTAAAGCGTAACATCAGTACACACACCGCCAACCCGACGAAAAACGGCACTCCTCTTTCTCGGCTCCCTCTGCATCACCAAGGCGCCACGGGAGAACGGAGACAACATACCATGGTGCCCCCTCTCGGTTTTGGGGCGTCCTTCAACGGGCGACACCAACAACCATCGCGATGTCGACTATGCGACTTTGGCAGCAGGGATGACTCCAGAGCCATACCAGTTGGCCCCCATGTTCCTCAACGACATCTACGTCCAGTACGACTACGCCAACAAGTCGTGGGCTGCAATACACCAGGAGGCGCCCTACACAGAGAAAACGGCGATCCACCTTGCCCAAGAGTTCGACGCTTCCATCTTCAGCAAGCCTAGACTTGTGAGCTTCTCCGACGACGACAAGAGGTACATACACCCCACATCAACCTGCTACCTCGACGGCTTCGTCACTACCTCGAGGCTCCCATCCTTCATCACCGGCAACACGAATTGGCGACAACCTACTTCGCATCGCTGGAACCATCAAGCTCCAACCAGGAGCAACAGCTTGGATGCCAGCAATGGAGATCGTCTTCCTCGGCAAACAACGCTACTACGTCACGGCCTTATCAAAGGTACTACGGGGTGTTTTGCAGCCAGCAAAGGTCAGCGTCTCCATCTTCGCCCAAGACATCAGCAACGACAACGGTGCAGAACGACAGCGCGAGGACGCTACTGTCAAAAGGGGAGAAATGTCATGACTACAGGAGGAGGGCACCACCCGCCGCCGCTTGGGGCCCAAGGCCCAAGCGCGTGCGCGCGCTGGTGGCCGGCCGCCGCCCGCCCACCGTGATTGCGTCATGCTTCGCCATTAAGTAATGGTTATTTAGGAAATAAAATAGGAATAAAATAGGAAATCTAATCGAGATTTCTTTAGATGCAAGTCTTCCCAGGACTATAAATACAAGGGACTTGTAATCAGTTGAATTAGGAAGAAATAAATTAAAGGGGTAACTCCCAACAGCTCTCCAGCCCTAGGCTCTCTCTCTCTCTCTCTCTCTCTCTCTCTCTCTCCCTCCCAAGACGTGCGCCGCCGACCCATACGCCGCCGCCGCTGATCACGCCCGTCGTCGTCTCTCCAAGCGCTGGCGCGCTGCGCCACCGCTCGCTGCCGTCGTTCGTCCTCGTCACCGTCCGGAGCTGCTGTTCGTCATCAACATCTTCTTCTACCTCTACGTTCTTCATCGGCCTGCGTCATCTTCGCCATCACGCCGCCCGATCGTCATCACCTCTGCCGCCGCTGCCGACCGATGATGCGTCAACATCGCCGTGTCGGTCTCCTTCCCTACCGCCGCCGCCCCAACAGCCCCGGGCGCGCCGCCCTCCCCGCTGCCGCCGTCCACCGCTCCCCTCGCTTCAACGGTCGTCAATCATGTGTCAATTCCGGCCCAATTTAGCCGGAATCTAACACGATTGTTTGTTTTTCACAAAATGTTTGAATCTGTATATGGTAGCCTACATATATCGAGGTTGTTTTTGTCACAAATATAGGACGACAATGTTGCTTTAGAAAAAAAAAAACCAGGCTATAGGATGGAGTTTTTAAAATTTCAAAAAACACAGTATTTCTGTAATACCGTAGTTTCAGAAAAATTAAGCTAAGTTGTTGAATCAAATATCCTCATTGTTTTCCAAAACCAAAATATTTTGAAAAAAAACTATATTATTATGATTGCGACACTAAATAAATTTGGAGTAAAGTGCATGGCCGGTCCTTGAACTTATGCTGCCGGTACTTTTCTCATGGAAATAGATGAGGATAAATAAATGTTTACCCGGTGCACATGGCTTGATGCTATACGTAATTTTGGCTTAATAGATGGTCGTTACAAAAAGAACAACACTACATCTGATGCATGAAACTGCAAATAAGGATTAAATGTTGGACACAAAAGGGAAGCTTTATTTAAAATAATAAAGTAATAACCTTTGTACCAGGGTGGCATAGTCATTACATATAGATATAGTTGTACTCCCCGCATCAGTTCCACAATCTTAGGTTTAGTTTAATCCCTCACTGAAAATCGATGGTAGTGGAGCATAGCATATATGGTGGGGCATCCTCACCTATCAGTCTAGTCTTTTGGGTTGAGCCAGTCTCAAGGCCATGGTATGTTGTGGGCTCCTGTTCGCCTAGGCCTGGCTCGTGGGTATAGTGGGCTCAGTCAAATCTGCTATGCACTCTACTAGAAGCACTCATGGATTCCCAACCAATAGCTTGTTTAGATTGTGTGGTTCTAGGGTTGACAACTTCGTCATTGTAACCAAGGGGACTAGAGATGTGACATGCAACTAAGACAAAAGGGGCGGGCGTGGGGGTGCAAGGTGAAGGAGGGAAATGAGCGAGGAGAGAGAGGGTTAGTGTTGGGTTACAGTTGGCATTGATGAAGACAAGTAGAACCGGAAGAAAAAGGAGAGTAGGGGTGCCATTGTGGGAATCCTATCCTAGATTTAATGCGAATGGGATGGGCTGGAAGAGAGAGGGGAGTAGGGGTGCTGTTGGGGAACCCTAGCCTAGGTTTAATGCGACTGGGATGGGCTGCTTGTTGTGGACTTTCTCATGTTTAAAGCAACAGTGGGTTAAGGAAGTCCACCTCTGAAAATGGGACAATTTTTAGAGCATTCTTCTTTACCCATCCACCATACAGAGGCAGTTGAAGTCTCTAGTGAACTCTAGAGACGGTAGTTTTGGTCTCCTAAAATTGTTTATGCGGTGCAGTATATATTATTATGGTAGAAGGGGAAGGGAGCCTCAAAGCATAATAATTGGATACTAGACAAGAATAACAAATGGAAAGGAAAGACAGACATAGCAATAAAGAAAGACAGATGCAGTGCACAGAGTTAACTTTTTTTTTTTTGGCAGACGGTGACACATGCACGCACGCTCACCCCTATAAACACAAGAAACGAAATCCCTACCCTATGAGCATCTCCGAAGGACTGGGCCAACAAATCTGGAGATTCCCGAAGTTACCATTGCCGCTCGTTATCGACGGGAACGTCGCTTATGACTTAAAGCATAACGCCAGAAAATCTTAGAATAAATCCATGAAAATGTGAGCACCCGTGCCAAGCCGAGGACTTGAACCCGGGTGGGCAGGTTCCACCACGAGGGACCCTATTTACTCCTACTAAATCCATTGCATTATGATTCGAACGTAGTTGAGCAATTCCCAGCATATCTCAGCTGACGAGATACAAACAATATCACATATACGAGATAGTGAGACAACTAAACTAAGACACATTTGCATAAGTTCCTGGTGTAGAACATACATGCTTCTCTACTTCTTTACAAATTTGGAGCATTTAACACTAAGACTCTACTCAAGGATATCTATGCTTTTATGTTTCTCACAGGTTTTGCTTTTCTTTCTGCAAACTGAGCTTCCTTTTGTTTCTGCATCCAGTCCAAGAGAGAACTTTGCAATCGGATGGGCACGTGGGCACCCCATAAGTCGAGGAAGTGAGTGAGCACACCTAAAAAGTTCCCAGTCTTCTGATCATGTCCTCGAAGCAGCTTTCTATTTCTGGGCCCCCCAAAAGTTCTCTGTGCTCTCATGCTTGTTCTTCGTGTGTTTATGCTTGGTTTCTCAACATGAATCCGTGCAGCCCCATGTTTAGACCTCCAAATCATTTGGTATACGGCTGCTTCGCCATTGTGGCAGAAGTATTCTACGGCCTTTGCTAGCATAATCTCTTCCAGTTGCTCCAAGGAGATGTCTGTATGCAAGACATATTGCTGACTGCCAACTATCTCTACAGTTTCAGAACTTTTATTCACTGGTAGCATGTCTTCAGAAGAGCCATGGGGTGCAAAAGCAATTCCAGCATTCAGATATGGATAATTTTGCAGAGACATTGTTCCTTCAGACAGTGAGGTCTTTTGCTTTCTGTAAAATGAATGTGACACCACCTGCCACTGCAAATTAAATTCAATTACTGGTTCTAGCGAAACATCCGATAATCCTGCCATGTTTAGGTTGCTAAAATGTGGAACCTCATGCTGTCGTTGCTGCTTGCAACATAATGGGTTTGGGCGAAACCATTGAGATGCAATGTTGTGAAGATTGTACAAATGTTCTTTGTGGTTTGAATAAGCAAATGGGGCCCATGAGAAGTCTTGAGTAGGTAGTTGAGTAAGTTCGTTGGTAATATTTTCAACTATAAATTTGACATGAGGGGCAAACAATTGCAAACTCCTAACTGCAATCCCAACTATGTCTATACTCTCTGAAAGCTGCACTATCATACTAAAGTAGATATTACCCTCTGTTGTACCATCTTTCTTGATAAATAGGGCAACCTCTGTTCCTTGCTCTGCAGTACTAATGGGGATCAACCATAGTTGACACAAAGACTGTCCTCGAACAATTTTATGGTGAAGTTTCTTGCCTGCAAAAAGATTCTTGATAAAGGGAGCCAAAGGACATGATGTGACAAAGTGGTGTGCCGCCAAGCTCTATAAATTTTAGGAATTCACTAGCACCATCTGCATACCACTCAAATCGTCTAACAACAGAGAGGTCCAACTCATCGTTGTTGTGGTTAAGGATGGAGAAAAATGACTTGGTAGCATGTCCAATCCGTTGAGGAATGGAGGAATTCCTTACCTCCTGTTCCATGCGTTCTTCTTCGAGCATTCTCTGCTTACATTTGTGCAGTTTCTCATCACACTCTTGTGCAGCACGCTTCAGCTTCTTTTGCCAACACAGCATGGATGTGTCAGTGATCTGCCATTTATTAGATGTCTCAATAGCAGCTTCCAGCCTGATGTGTGCCATCTCTAGCCTCTCTATGTTCCTGATTCCATTTATTTCCTTTTTTTCCTCATATTTATTAACCAGGCCAGATAGTATTTGGCTAAATGATTCCTGGACAACTGCAGAACTGACCATCTCAGCCATCGATATTCAGGAATCTTTATGGTCGTTGCTTCCCTGGTAAGGAAAAATCAATAAATAAAAGTATGCATAAGAGATTTTTTTTTTGAAAGGTTATGCATAAGAGATTTGATATATCAGCTTGCGTCAGAAGCAAAGCTTAGCTGTGTGGTTGTAAGAATGTACCCTTGACCAAACAAGATTTAAAGTGGGGACTGCCGAACAGCTGTGCTGGGTACAGAGAGCAATAATGTGGATGCTAAATAATTGATCTCGGATTAGCCATGGTGAGAAAAATAAAGTGTCTGGTTTTACTTGTGGTTACTGTATCCTATCTATTGCTGTCGGTAGTGCAACCCGCTTTAGGGAGCTTTTGGGTGCAATATCTGGGTCAGTAGTTGCTTGTGGTCCTTTTAATGTCAAGATCTTGATGAGAAATCAAGTGGCAGAGAGAAGAACAAGGTTGAGAAAAAAGTAGAAGTCATTTTTTTTTGTGACTAGAAAAAATAGAAGTCAATATGTTGAAAGTTGATGCTTGAAGATGGACACTTTATGGGCTTTTGAGTCCAGGTGATTTCTGTTCACCAGTTTGATATTTATTTGCTGTGTAAATTTTGACATCTTTGTTCGAAATTGCAACAATTTGAGGGACTAAAAGACTAGGATATGGGCTGACAGTTGTTTTTCGGTTCTCGGCGAATGCTTCACCGAAAGGGGTCCCTGACGGCTGTCGGCAAAGGGCCTATGCCGTTAAAAAAATTCCCGTAGCACCTTCGCTGACGGCCCCCTGGAAAAGTGTTCGGCGAAGCCTTCGCCGAAGGCCCCCTGGCCTTTGCCGAACGTTCCATACGCTCGGCGAAGGACCAGCCTCCTGTAGTGCATTTTGGTGCTACTTGTTATATTTCGATTTGTGCACCGATTCTATGTAATGTTTGGCGCTATGATGGACTTTGTAATACCTAGGACGTTGGCCTATTCTATTTTTATATATGTAATATTTGGAACAGTGATTTTTTTTTTTATGAAACTTTGGAACAGTGGATTAATTTTATGTAGTGATAGTTAGAACTATGCATGGAATCTAATATTTGGGACTACTTTTAGACTATCATTGTGGAACATTTATTAGCATTGGTACCGCAGCTCTGTAATATTTGAGACTGCATATGGTTTTGCTTTGTATTTTTATCTAGAATGATCAAGAAATGATGTACATGGTTTAGTGAACAAAAAGAACCATTTTTTTAAATTTTGTCTGAAAGTTTTTTTGTACTGGTGATATATCTCTGATATTTCCGTTTATCACGGACCACCAAATTTTTTAAAATATACCAGTAGAAAAAACTTGCAGTAGATAATATATATATATATAAACATTACATTTATCTTGCAAAGATTAGCTTAGCAGTTGTAAGAACATACCTCGGACTGAATCACAAGTCGTAGAATGATGCAAGATGATAACTTAGAGCAAATATAGTGATGTCAAAGAGTGGGATCAAGGAAGACGCGGAAGGCAAGTACGATCGCAAAGGGTGTCGAGGTCTTGTTCCTTACGAACTACAAGGGAAGAAGCTAGAGGTAAAGTAAGGGAAGAAGTCCCTCAAGAAGACATATATATATGTCATAAGTCAACGATGAGAGTCAACAATTCATAACATATTTAAAAATCAAATTAAAAACAGGCAACTGAAGTGAAATGCAGGTTGGAAATGCCTCATCTACACAGCAGTGTGGACTAGGAACTAAAAGAGGTCTTGGTCAACAGTTCTGAAGTCTTGTCCTCTTGTCAGTTGTATAGTACTAGGTTAGGCCAACATTCAAGTTCTCTTGTCCTCTTGGTGTGTTCGTGGCGTGTACACTGGTTAAAGCTAAGGACATTAAAAAAGCGACAGGGTGTAGTCTCTAGTCAAATTGTGAGGAATGCAGAGGAGACCAGAGGAGACCCAGAAGTCCAGAACTCAACTTCTTAGGTTGTGTGCCGCATGTGTTAGGAAGCAAATTAAATGGTTCCTACGTCTTGATTAGCAGGCACAGGTCGTCCCTCTCCTCTGCGTTAGCGCAAGGATAATAAGCTTGCCGGCAGCCGGCTGCTAGCAAGCTGCAGTGCTACTTACAGTGGGTTCATATACTAAGCAGACTTATATGTTGGCTGCAAGGAATAACTAACAGTAAAAGGACGTGTGGAATTGGAAGACAGGGTGGAAAAGACATCTTTTTTTTGGTTGCTTGTGGCTGCAGCCAGGCTATTAATAACAGCTCGCTTCCTTCTCTTTCCTCGATACTCCGACCTCCATGTAGGATTTCGGTGACATGGATCCTCTTGCAGCCTGTTGATTAGGATTCGTCTTTTGAGTTGTATAGGCCCTGAGGCCTGGATATGTTGTGCGTTACGTGGGCCTGTGTAAGCGCCGGCTTGCGCTGCATCAGTGAGCTGGGCGAAACAGAAACTGAGCCGAAGTCTCGGTTCCAACAATGCTTATGGGCCCACACCACGCTTCCGCTGCATAAACCCGCAAACACATCTCGGTAGGTCATACAGCGACGAAGGCCGTTACACGGGGGGGGGGGGGGGGTCACAATGGGCGTCTTGGCCACGCGAAAAAAGGTGTGAGTCGAAAGAGTCGGGTCCGATGTGTGACTACGGGGATTGTTGTTAGTCCCACATCGGTAATCGATGGTGGAGGAGCACAACATATAAGGTGGGGGCGGTCCTCACCTGTCCGACTAGTCTTTTGGGTTGAGAAGGTCCAAGGCTTGTATATGTTGTCCTTTACGTGGGCCTGTGGGAGCGTCAGCTCGTGCGTACAGTGAGCTGGGCCGGATCAGAAGCCGTGTCATCACACTCTTGAGTAGCACACTTTAGCTTCCGCGCCAAAGCAACAAGGATGTGTCAGTGATCAGCCACTTCTCTGACATCAGAAGTATCAACACCTTTCTCAGCGGGCGTTTCGGCGAGTGTTGAGATGGCCGTCGGTTCTCCCCTCCGGTGAGATGGTATCGGCTCTCCTCTCTGGTGACCCTTGGTGCTCCCCGGCGATCATCCACCTCGTCTCATGGATCATCTGAACCTCAACCAAAGGCCGGGCAAAGTTGTGGAAGTTGAAATTCTTCGACGGCATAGCTCTCTAGTTTGTCTCCACCCGTCTTCCTGTTCGCAAGGATTCCTCCTGGTTTTGTCCGTTGGACGTTGCAAATTCTGGTTATCCATTGCAAATGTCGCTCTCATGCTTAAATCAGTTATTGGCGGTGATGTCAGTGCTTTTCATCTCATTCCTCTTTAGGAGAGAGTTTTTCGATTCACGGTTGCCACTCCAGCAGTAGGATTGCAAATTTTCAAGTTAAAATCGTTTGAATGTGTTCAATTCAAGCTCTTCTTCAATCTTTGGCATGGTGGAGGACCCAACTATATTGTTGAGTTCAATAACTGGTTGCAAGAACAAAATTTGGAGTGGAAATTGGTTTCCCGGTGCTCTTCGCTGGCCATGGCGCCAACACTCACCGTCGCAAATCAAATTCTCCTTAAGGCAACTTCTCGTCCGTTGCGTCCAATTTCAAACTTTAGAGCTAGGCCCAATCATTGCGTGATTCCAGGGGTGAATCAGTTTTCGAATCTGGGCTTCATCTGTCCTTCTCAGAAACAACAAGCTCCCAGGTCAACATGGAAACAGGCCTAGTTGTGCCTCCCCGTTTTTTTTGCGCTCTCGTTTTATGGCCCAAAATCACTCAACGTCACAATGCAACATATTCCCATTGTTTTAGAATTGGACACTTCTTGACTTGCTGCGATTACTCGCCTCGATTTACATGCCTTCCTGCTATGGACACCCTGTTACATTCCATCCCGCTGACAGATGGACCACCCCAATCACACCGGCGATTCATTTCCACCTCGGAGCAGTGGCTTCCCTTAATGAGTCGAGTGCTCCCCGACTAGTATCTGGTTCTTGGAAAATCACAGCCCCTGAGTTCACCATTGGCGATGACGACGAGGTTGCGGCGATCGACTCGTCAATCGTCGTAGCCCCAGTTCTCCCTCACCTCCGGTCTTCAATTCCTTTGGCGAGTTTGGCTTTGCAGTTCTTGGTTTACCTCCGTTGAAATGCACAGTCCATGTTCCATGGCAAGAAAAAAAACCCCGCTGCTACAGTAACTCTGCCTCTTTTGCAGCCGGAATCGGCGATGGAATTTTGGTTGGTCGACCCTGAGCCCTTCATGCCCCTCAATGCTGAGAGGGGAATCATTCATGGATGCCCAGTCATGAGGAGGGTGGTCGTTGGCCTTGTTGTTCAAGGCAACAATGATCTAGGCATATTTCACATCCACCCGATGCCATAAGGGCCCATTAACTTCATGGCAATCCACCACATAATCAAAGATTTTCTTCAAGAACGTGACATTGGATTCCGCTCGATGCAGCCGTGTCCCTTTGGCCATGCCTACGTTCAATTCAACTACATGGTGGATAGAGATATTCTGGTGGGTGAAGGACCAATTCAACATGGTAATCACACAATCACTGTCATCCCACACAATGAAGGCTGGAATCTACATATCTGTTTGATGACACATGATGTTTGGATAATGATGCTACATCTTAATCTGGATCTCTGGACATTACCTTTGATCGATAAAGCTGTATCTTAGTTTGGGAGACTACTTGTCTGGGAAGAGGATGCTTTCTTTCAGTCACATGCGCTGGTCAGGGTTAGAGTTTCTAGTCTCGAGGAAATCCCCTGGTTCTTTGTTTTTACTGAAGGAACCCAGCCTGAAATGCCTAGCTGGAGTGTGCAATGTGAAATTCTGCAGGGACGTATGCTTGGAGGTGCTCCTGCTGATGAACAATTCCGTCCAGACGATGATGATTTTGTTCCTTTCCATTTTCATTTCCATGGTTTTGGGCAGATGGGACAGGGCCCTCCCCCACCACCTCCTCCACCACCTGTTCATCCTGCAGATGATGGTTGGGCACCATGGCCCCTGAATCCTGCTCTTGCTCCAACTTGGGCGCACCTCAACAGGCCGCTCTTATTCAGCAACCCCTCCTCCAACAATATGTAGTGCCAATTCAGCCCAATGTTGTCCCTGCTGTTCCAGAAATGGCTCAAGTGGAGGCAGTGGAAGAGGTCATTTTGGTGGAAGGCCCAATGATTCAAGGCCCAATTCAGCAAGTCCAAGAAGAGGTTCTGCCATGGATGATAATACTAGCAACAACTATGATGATATGATGCCTCCACTAATTGATGATGCAGAAGTTCAAATGCCTGCTTTCCCTAGTTTGTAAAACATGGAAGCTATTATAGTTGAGGATGTGCCTCTTGAGGAGATGGTTGATTTTGATGACCTGGCTCCACAGCAACCCCTTACAGATGGGCCACCAGTCCCCTTTGAAGATCTACAATTGGGCTTTGTGGAAACTTTTATTCCATTAGTTGATCCCAACATGCACCTGTTCTCCAGCACTTCTGGCCCAATTCCAGCAACTATCAGGATGTGGGTCAACTATTTTGGGTCAACTATTTTAATTCTATGGATCAGTCTCTACCCTTGGTCACAATTCCCATCCAGTGGATGAATTTCTTCACTCTGCTGATGCTGAAACAGTCTTCTTTTGAGTGGGCAAAGGAGTTTTTGCAGTCCCCCAGTTGGAGTGCCATTCTTAAGGCCTTTCCTGAAGGTACTTCTTTCTCGTTTTCCTTACCAAAAAAGAAACCTGCTGTTGTTATATTTGAAATAGCTTGCTCCATTCATCAATCTGAGATAAGGACTGATACTAAATTTTCTTTAGATGATGATAATCTTGATTCACTATCTGCAGAAAATCAAGGAAAATATTTTAGGGATCCTGCTTTACTGGGTTCCTCTCTGAATCCAATGAATGAACATGAGTCTACAGAATCACCCACTGTTCAGTGCACTCTGCTGTTCAAAGATCAAGACTCAACTGTCCTCACTCAGACTCAGGATTCAACTGCCTTTATTCAGTCACCAGAGTTGATTGCTGAGCCAAGTAAGACTCCCCAAACAAAGCTTCACGCTTCCAAGTCTCCTCCCCTCCCAAAAACCAAAATGGGTAAGAAAATTCATATCTCTGATACTGAATTACGTCGTAGTGACAAACTTCATTCTTTCTTAGAGGTTATAAATCCCCAATTTGTAAAGACAAATTTTGTCCTGGTTGTAATGACCCTCCTATGCTTTCTTCTACTGTAGCTCAGGATATTGGAGTCTCCTTCTGTGATCTCAGCCCAGATGACCTGACAGAAGAGAAGCTCTTGTCGAAGAATGGTGCTTTTGCTGCAGTAGAGAAGCCCAAAGCCAAGAAAGCAAAAAAGATTGGGAAGCCTGAACCCTCCACAACCCTGTCAGCTAATCTTAGGAAAAAGGACAATGGCAAAAAGGGCTCGGAGGCTGGTCCCTAGGAAGAGAAGAACATCAAGAAGCCCAAGTCTAAGCCTGGACCATCCAACCCTGATGCTGGTCCAAGTTGTGGGCCTAAGAAAAGGAATTGATCCTTTAGTCTTCTCTCCTGTCTTTATCTTAGTTATCTAAGATATATATTTTGTTTCAGAACCCTATTTTATTGGCTGTAAGAATTTGGAACGTACTTAGTTGGACTGTTCATGGCATGAATGCCGATCATAAGTTGAATGCTATCATAGACAGAATCCTAGATTGTAGGTGTGATATTTTGTGTCTGCAAGAAACCAAAAGACCTTCCTTTGATATAAATGTTATTAAGAAATTCTGTCCACAGTCCTTTGATTGTTATGAGTTTTTACCCTCTCAGGGTGCCTCTGGTGGTATTCTTATCACTTGGAAGGGTTCTTTATTCTCTGGTACAAATATCTCGGTCCTTTTGACCTCTGCTCTAAATGAGGATTCTTGGGTCCTCACTAATGTTTATGCTCCTTGCACTCCGATAGGAAAGAGGGACTTCATTCGATGGTTCAAAAATATCACCTGCTGATGTTAAGTGGTTGATAGTAGGTGACTTTAATTTATATCGCAATCCAGAGGATAGAAGTCGCCCAGGGGCTGACTTTACAGAAATGCTTATGTTCAATGGATCCATCAGCTCTTTGGGTCTGGTTTAGCTACCTCTCTAGGGTCAATGTTTTACTTAGACCAACAAACAGCAACCCCCCCCTTCTTGAGCAGTTGGATTGGTTTTTTACTTCTATAAGGTAATGCTAGCTTTTTCTATGAGTGGAACCTTTACCTTTTTTTTTGGAAATCCTAAAACATTGATGAAACACACAAAGCACATCAAGATGGACAAACTATTTTTCCCTACTAAATCCACTGCAGTATGATTCCAATACAATCGAATAATTCTCAGCTACAAACAATATAACATATAGGAGATAGTGAGACAACTAAACTAAGACATTGTTGCTTAAGTTCCTGATGTAGAACATACGTACATCACTAGCTACATGCTTGCATAGACATAAGACTATTACAATGTAAACTAGGACAATGTTGCATAAGTTCCTGATGTAGATCTTTATGTTATTCATAGCTTCGCTCCTCTTGTCTTTGCATTTGGATCATTTAACAGTACCTCTAGGATATCTTTGCTTATATGTTTCTCACAGGTTTTGCTTTCCTTTCTGCTAACTGAGTTTCCTTTTCTTTCTGCATCCAATCCTTGAGAGAACTTTGCAGCCGGACGGGCACATGGGCACCCCATAAGTCGAGGAAGTGAGATAGCACACTTGTAAAGCTTCCAATCTTCTGATGCTGTCCTCGTAGCAGCTTTCTATTTGTAGGCCCTCCAAAAGTTCTCTGTGCTCTCATGCTTGTTCTCCTTGTGTTTATGTTTGGCTTCTCAACATGAATCCGTGCAGCCCCATGTTTAGACCTCCAAATCATTTGGTATAGGGACGCTTCTTGATTGTCACAGAAGTAATCTACGGCCTTTGTTAACATAATCTCTTCCAGTTGCTCCAAGGAGATGTCCGTATGCAAGACATGTTGCTGACCACCAACTATCTCTACTGTTTCTGAACTTTTATTCACTGGTAGCATGTCTTCAGAAGAGCCATGGGGTGCAAAAGCAATTCCAGCTTTCAAATATGGAGAATTTTGTAGAGACATTGTGCCTTCAGGCAGTGAGGTCGTTCGCTTGCTGTAAACTGAATGTGAGACTTGCCACAGCAAAGTGAATTCAATTACTGGTTCTAGCGAAACATCTGATAATCCTGCCATGTTTAGGTTGCTAAAATGTGAAACCTGATGCTGTTGTCGCTGCTTGCAACATAATGGGTTTGGGCGATACCATTGAGAAGCAAAGTTGTGAAGATTGCACAGATGTTCTCTGCAGTGCGAATAAGGAAATGGCGCCCATGAGAAGTCTTGAGTAGGTAGTTGAGTAAGTTCGTTGGTAATATTTTCAACTACAAATTTGGCATGAGGGGCAAACAACTGCAAACTCCTAATTGCAATCCCAATTATGTCTGTACTCTCTGAAAGCTGTACTATCATGCTTAAGAAGATATTACCCTCTGTTGTACCATCTTTCTTGATAAATACTAGGACAACCTCTGTTCCTTGCTCTGCAGTACTAATGGGGATCAACCATAGTTGACACAAAGGCTGTTGGCTTCCACGAACAATTTTATGGTGAAGTTTTTTTGCCTGCAAAAAGATTCTTGATAATGGAGCCAAAGGACATGATGTGATAAAGTGGTGTGCCGCCAAGCTCTACAAATCTTAGGAATTCACTAGCACCATCTGCATACCACTCAAATCGTCTAACAACAGAGAGGTCCAACTCATCGTTGTTGTGGTTAAGGATGGAGAAAAATGACTTGGTAGCATGTCCAATCCGTTGAGCAATGGAGGAATTCCTTACCTCCTGTTCCATGTGTTCTTCTGCGAGGATTCTCTGCTTACATTTGTGCAGTTTCTCATCACACTCTTGTGCAGCACGCTTCAGCTTCTTTTGCCAACGCAGCATGGATGTGTTAGTGATCTGCCATTTATTAGAAGTCTCAAGAGCAGCTTCTAGCCTGATGTGTGCCATCTCTAGCCTCTCCAAGTTTATAATTCCATCTATTTCCTTTTTATCCTCATATTTTTTAACCAGGCCAGATAGTATTTGGCTAAATGACTCCCGGATAACTGCAGTACTGACCATCTTAGACATCGTGATTCTGGAATCTATAAGGTTGCTTCCCTGGTATGGAAAATCAATAAATAAAAGTAAAGCGCTTAGCAACGATTTGAGCATGAAAGAACTAGGATATGGGCAGATTTAGTGACCATATTTTTCCATTTTCGTGCTACTTGTTATATTTCAATTTGTGCATCGATGCTATGTAATGTTTGGCACTATGATGGATTTGGACTTTGTAATACCTAGGACGTTCACTACAGGAACCGGCTGCTTTGCCGAGTGCAGGGTGCACTAGGCAAAGGCACTTATGCACTCGGCAAAGGCATTGCCGAGTGCCGTGCTCGGGCGAAGCCCACTTTCGGCAAAGAATGACTCAGCAAAACATTCTTTGCCGAGTGCCAAATGTCGGGCACTTGGCAAAGGTTTCGCCGAGTGCCATGTCGGTCTTTCGGCAATGGAAACGTCGTGACGTTATAATGGACGCCCCTTTGCCGAGTGCCAAACGCCGTGCACTCGGCAAAGATTTGAATTTTTTAAAAACTTCGCCGAAAGTGTTATGTCAGTACTCGACAAATTACTTATTTTACAAAAAAAAAAAAAAAAAAAAAAAACTTTGCCGAGTGCAATCTTGGAGGCACTCGGCAAAGTAATGGTCGGTTTGCCGAGTGCCGCCCATGCACTCGCAAAGCCGGGCAATTTTTGGGAGCGTGCCCAGCTTTGCCGAAGTGCTTTTTTTTTTGGGATTTTTTTTTGGGATTTTTTTTGCTGTTACTCATTGATTGATACCATGCCAATTCATATATACATATACCATATATATTCATATTCACATATATAATCCACATATATCACAAATTCACATATATAATCCACATATATCACAAATTCACACATATAGTCCAACATCGAAACGAAATTCAACATGTCCAACATCCAAACGAAATCTAACATGTCCAACATCGAAACGAGATCCATCACAGTGCAACATGTCCAACATCCAAAAGAAATCCATCACGGTGCCACGTGTCGAACCTAATCACCACCAACTCAACTTCACCGCGCCGACCCGTGGCCTCCCCTGGTGCGAAGAGTGTGAGGGGCCCTCACCTTGCCCCGGATACCACCCATGCTGCGGCGCCGATTGGTACGTCCACCCGTGGTGTGTAGGAGGGACGTGTGGAAGCCCGTAGTGTGGCTGCTGCGTGCCCGGAGGAGGAACGCCACCCGCCACGTGTACCGTGGAGTCGGGCCAACCGGATGGGGTGGAGAAGGGCCACCCGAGGAGTCGGGTTCGAACCCGCCGACGGTGGCTGCATAAAGGACAGCGATCTCATTAGTACTGCGCAGTGAGCCGCACAAGCCAAAGAAATAAACAACAACATATACTCACCGGAGTCCCTACAGGAGGAGGACGGGGAAACGGGGTGGAGCGAATAGGGAGCTAGGCAACGGAGGCGGGGTCACACCCGGGATTTGGAGGCCCCTGGAAGAAGGCCGCCCGTCCGCATATGACGACCGAGTGCTGCCGCTGGTATGCCTCCAACTCCCCCCGATGGGCCTCGCCTGGGCCTCGGGCCTCAAAGTCTGCCCGCTGGGCCGGCCTCCAACTCTGCCATCCGGGCCCGCAATATTACACCCGTAACGTTGAAACAATGCATAGGCGGCGGACATGTGTAAAACCCGGTGAGCGACGAATGGCGTAATTACGAAACGCCTTGCATCATCTGCGTGGAGCTCTGTTTGCCGAGGTGCTATGGGGATGTCGGAGGAGGTCGTGCTCCTTGAGCGAATCTCGCTCGGCCTAGGAACGGAGGGGATGGGTCGATCGCGCTGTTGGCCATCCAAGACGGCCGTCTTTGCTTCCCTCCTCCCAACCTCATCACGAGAGGTCCGTGTCTAGGGGGCGGTGGCTGGATCGGTCATCCCCCATAGCGCTGCTTTGCCGCCTCGGTGTACTGGGTAAGCTTGGGGTAGACGCGGGCGTTGGTGTACGCCTCGGGCCCCTTCGCCGGGTCGTAGACGTTGTCCTTGTCAGTCGATCTGCCGCTGTGACTCAAGGCGAACCCCGCGTACTCGGCCGATGTGCTGGCCTTCATGCGAAGCGGACCGCGAGGAGAACACAGAGATGGTTAGAAGTGAAGAGATTTGAGTGCTTAAATAAAAAAATCAACGTAATCGCACCCATCTATCCATATACACTGGGAGGGGCACGCTCCCTTGGTGGTGTGGCTTCCCTTCCATCTCCAAGCGACATCTCCGATGAAGTCTCTTAGTCTCGTACGTCTCCTCCAAGAGCCACTTGTCCACAATGGCCTCCCAGCAGTCCTTGTACTTGCTGCACCACCCCGGACACATCTGCATGACATAGTAGAGGATGAATGGAAGCCTGCTTATTTTTCATTGAAGGAATCAGAATAAATGTGTTCTACGAACCCGGATGTACTTGGTCCCCGGTGAGGTCGGTCTCCCTCTGGACCATCATCTCCCTTGCTTCATGCTTCCTCACCACCTTGCCAAGCACGTCGGCGTTGAAGGAGATGATGCACCGACACGTGCCTCATGGTACAGGTCCTTGAGCGGTCTCGGCGGACCTTGTCTGCACTCTAGCGGCGGCGCCTCTTGCCCCGCCCGCACGTGAAGTAATCCCGCATACAGACAACATGTATCATTCTATTATTTAAAAACATAGTATTTAAAAATATGAAGTAATCATGCATGAGACTCACCCCGAACTTCTGTCTTGATCTTCGCCGCAAGGGCGCCGTCCTCCACCTTGACGAAGTGCTCCCACGTATAGGGCGGCTCCCTCACCGCCCCGACGGTCACCAGGCCAGGGTAGTTCGCTTTAATCAGGAGGCTCTGGATGCCATTGATATGGCGTGAGCTGCCCCCTCCGCTTACAATCTTCCGATTCATCCACGAGCCATTAAGGCAATTGTTAGTCGAAGTTCGATTTGCAACATGTCATATGAACAAGTAGTGAAAATATCAATGGCTACTTACTTGTCACCGTGGGGTCGAATCACCGGGCGGCGGCAAAAGGGATCGTCCCCTCGGGAGGGTCGAGGCCCCTTATTTGGTAGACCCCGCTCAAACTCAAGGAAGACGTCTCGAGGGGTGTCTCTTCGCACCGGTGTCCAGTCCGAAGAGGTGTGGGTCGGCGCCCTCGATGACGGCCCCGGCCCCTCAAGGCGGCCCTCCGGCGACGACGACCCGGTGGGCCCGACGAAGAAACAAACTCAAGCCTCCTCGTCGGCGGGCGACGTCGGCTCGCGCCCGACGACGCTCCACCACCGTGTCGCTCGTCGGCCTCCTCCGGCCTCCTCCTCCTCCTCGCTCGTCGGCGGGGAGAGGGTGGGGGGCCTCGCGTGGGGATTTGGACCCCCTGTCGATGTTGCCGCCTTCCGCCCGGCATTTTGTCGAGTCCCCGCGAAGACAAAGTGTAAACCAATTAGTATTGCAAAATGAACGAAACATAATTGAAAGGTAACAATAATAACAAAATAGTATTACATGATTTAGAAATTATCTCCCCGAATGGCAAAGGCTGGCGTGTAGTCATCACTATCACTATCACTAGGGTAATCATCAATGTCACCATCCTCATCATCTGTATCGCCCTCAGCATGTGCATCGCCCTCCACAACTCCTTCGCGCACCATCCTCCATCGTTCAAGAATTTGTAAGTCCTTAGCATCCCGCACCTCATCACCCTCGTCCCCTCATCGATGGCGTTGTCTACTTCCATGCCCATCGGTGAAAGAATGTCTATCTCCAAACGTCCTTCTAGCCCCCTCGGGTTGATAGAACTCTTGATGTTTGGGTCAAGGTTGTAATCATCATCGTTCGAATAAAGCGCTTTTACCGTGCGGCGATACCGCCGCACAAGGTACCAACCCGCAAGGTCCTCGTGTTTTTGGCACGCCCATGGGAGGTAATAAACTTGTGTGGCGTGTATATTGGCCACAATATAGACATCCTCTCCTCCATATACGGAATCCTATCGAATTTTGACTTGCCCAATCGTAGGGTCTACTTTCGTGTCATCAGGATCGAACCAATGGCATTTGAATACCACTAGCTTGAGCTCTTTAGGACCCCCGAAGTTGAGCTCATATATTTCTTCGACTATGCCGTAATAGTCCTTCTTATCCAAGCCGGGCGTACGAACTCCGGTGCACGTTGTTTTGCGGTTGGGCCGACTCTCCTCGTAGCTTCTCGTGCGAAAGCGATAGCCATTCACATCATAAATGGTGAACGAGTTGACCCTACGGGGAAAGCCATTGCCCACCTGTTTTAAATCTTCGCACATTTCGGCATCTGAGCGGGCCTGCAAGGTGAGGCCACGTACATCATTACATTATATGTTACTAGGACCAAAGTGGAATATCAAAGTCGGAACGAGGTTAGTTGGATGGTACCTTTGAACAGAACCAAGAAATAAAATCGGGCTGCCCATTTTTTAGAAGATTGTCTTCTTGTTGCAAGGTAGGAGCCCCATTCCCTCTCGGTGTTGACCAATAAATTCCCTGAAAAACAAGGCAAATTGGGTCGGATCGATAGGTGGAGGATAGTGACCGCGTATGGAACAAGCTCATTGAGAACTTACTGTTGATAAGGAGCCACTTCATCAAGGTTCAACAACACATAGAGCATGATAGTGCGCCACTCATCAAAGGACAAGTGCTTGTGGGTAGGCGCGCTTCCTCTTCCGACTTGCCCTCCGAAAAAGGCCGAGGTTCGATGAACTCTCGTCGGCGTTGTAACGAGGGGTAGGATTGTGGATATTTGGGAAGTTTCTCAAGTATAGTACGCTTTGTGTGAAGGTCGACACCTCCTCTAGAATGTATGCCTCGCCACGGAAGGCTCAATTTTGGCTTTATTCCACGCATTTTCTCCGAAGTACCTTGAGAGCCCTCTCGATTGGATAGCACCAACGGAACTGCACGGGCCCCCAATCGTGCCTCGCTAGGAAGGTGCAAAATCAGTCTTTGCATCGACGGGGAAGAAGCCGGTGGAAATATCATCTCCAACTTGTAGATCAACACAAGGTGCAAAGACGCTCGGATCAGCAATCGCATCCCGAGATAACTCCTTAACACAAAGCCGGGCGGAAGAAAAAAGCTCAACTCTGCCGGATCGCCACACCGCTCGGAGAGGTATCCCCGAAGTCATCGCGCAGGAAGGATCCGCTCAATCCATATGTGGAAGTCATGACTCTTCATCCCTAAGACTTTCATAGTGCGCAAGTTCACTCCCCTACCTCGATTCGCCACATACCCATCGGGAACGATAACGTCTTCATCCACCGTAGTACTTCCTTCCTATCGCCTTTTTGATGATGTAGTCGGCCGGGCCCTTTTTCCATCTCTTCCCGGGGCTAGGGGTCTCTATCACTAGCTTTGGTCTATCGCACATCATCTCTATGTCAAGTCTAGCCTTAACGTTGTCCTTTGACTTCTTAAGATCCATGGTTGTTGCGAAGAGTGCCTCGGAGATATTCTTTTCTGTGTGCATTACATCGATGTTGTGTGGAAGAAGAAGATCCTTGAAGTAGGGGAGATTAGTCAAGCCCGATATATAAGTCCACATGTGTGTGGTACCATATCCAACAAAACAACCTTTCTTTTCATCGATTTTGAGACTAGCTAGCTCGGCAAGGACCTCTTCACCCGGTCATAAACTTTGGGATGGGGTCGGTGACTTCAACACCTTTCGTGAAGTGCTTTTTGTCTAGTCTGAATTCATGGTTCTCGGGCGGGGAATTGACGATGTTTGTCAAACGAAGAATACTTGCCACCCTTGTTCAGCCAAGTGAACATCACAGGTGCCTTGCATGTTGGGCAAGGGAACCTCCCATGAACACACCATGCGCTGAATATGCCATAAGCCAAGGAAGTCATGCATTGAATATAGGTACCACACATGCATTGTAAAGTTCATCTTTGTAGCTCGATTAAATGCGTCGGTACCCCATTTTGCCAAGCATCTTGCAATTCATCCCACACCGGCTGCATGAACACACCCATATTGTTGCCCGGGTGCCCAGGTATTATCAGCGTCAAGAACAGGTGCTTGAGCTCAAACATGACACCAGGGGGAAGATTGAGAGGGATCACGAACACGGGCCAACAAGTGTACGGGGCCGCCAACATTCCGCACGGGTTGAACCCATTCATTGCGAACGCCACGCCGCGTATTTCGAGCCTCCATAGCTTTTCGGGATGCATATTATCGAAGTGCTTCCATGCATCACCATCCGATGGGTGTACCAACTTCTCGGGATCTGTATCTTTTTGCCCTTCTTGTGCCATGTCATTTGTTTCGCGGACTCCTCTATCATGTACGGCCGTTGGAGCCTCGGTACAAAAGGAAGGTGTTGTAGGACCATCTCGGGGATCTTGGACTGTTTCTTCCCCGCCATCACTACATTCTACCTCCACAAACCTAGAGGCTTTGCACTTTGGGCAAGGCGTTGCTTCCTTCAGGTCTCCCCTAAATAGGATGCACCCCTTTGGACAAGCATGGTACGACTCATACGGCATCTTGAGTCCACGAAGGAGTCTCTCGTGACTCGTCACGTGTTCTTCGGCGGGGCGTGACCCTCGGAGGCGGTTGCCAATAACGACGACACGCGGGGTGTCGGGCCGTCTCGACTAATGCTCAATTGTGACTTCAACGCTATAAGGCGTGAAATGGCATCCAGCCGTAACCATTGTCTTCTCGTGAAGGGGGCTGTTGTGCCGCCTCCATCATCTCGTAGAACGCCTTTTTGCGGTTTCCTCGGGTTCCTCCTCCAATCCTTCATTGAACCGTGCATCGTGAAAGTCCGCCATCATGTGCGCCATCCCGGCATCGCATCATACTCCTCGAGGAGGGGCCTCACCACGTCCTCTCTAATACGATCGACTTCACCGTGGAAGATCCCGGCTATAGTTTGGGGACGAATCCGTGCTTGAAAATATCTTTGCCCATTTCAACCTTTCGTTTCTTTTTCTTGTTCTTACATTTCTTTGCGGGGACACGGCATCCGAATAGACCCTTTAGCAAATTTGGGCCAAATGCATGCTCCAGAAAGCATCGGTCCCCTAATCCATTCAAGGCTCTTACTTGCGAAGCCCGTGTACATCCACTCACGGTTATCCATCCTCGTCATACGCCCATGTCGGTGAGCCATATAACCAGCAATTGCATCTACACGGCCTTCGTACCATCTAATAGGTGAGGGATAGGTCCTAATCCCACCGAGGATGCGTAGACAAAGGTTAGCTTCCATGCTCCGCTCCTATCCGACCACGGAATTTCGGCAGCACCTCCCGCTGTTCTCCCGATACACGCGTCTGGCGGGGGGAGTGTGTATCCGGGAGAACAACGGGGAGGTGCTGCCGAAAAATCCGGCCCGGACGGGAGTCGAGCATGGATGCTAACCCATCTACGCATCCATGGGCTGTCCAAAAACATGGACAATCCGAAGCAGATATGGTCGCAGATATGCACAGATCGCATACCAACGCCCGTATCTCTTTTTCGGACGGGAGACGTTTAACCTGGGTCACGCTATGTAAGACAACTATAAGGACGGAGGTGATTAATACCTACGGTGTCGATGGAGACACGGTGCAGCAAGACATGCAGCGCCCACGAGGACGATCGGGGTCGCCGAGTCCCTCCCACAGATCCTCCTACAAAACAAGGGCAAAAAATAGTTAGTGTCGACTCAAAATTTGAAAGCACCTCCCCCTCGCGGGGAGGTTCCCAAAACCTGCAAAAAACATGGCACGAAGGCCAACAATGACATACATATACCGAATATGGGCACGAAGGCCACCAACCACCAATATATCAACAAGAGCCATTTACTTTACTTCTCTAAAGCATGCAGATGAAAGTATTCAAGTATTACAAGAACAATTACTAGTAACCCTACAACTACTACTAACAACTACTTAACTACTAACACTACTAATACTAAGAGCTACTTAACTATTTACTAACTACTACTACTAACCCTACAACTAACACTACTACTTAACCACTACTACTAGTACTAACCACTACTACTTAACCACTACTACTAGTACTAACCACTAGTTATCCCTAACAACTACTACTAACCACTACTAGAAGGATTGGGCTTACCTTGGCAATGGTCAGTGACGGATGGCGTGGATCACCGCTAGAAAAGACGAAGAACGGCGGCCGGGTCGGATCGGCACTTTCTTCTTCTTCCTCCTCCCCTTCCTCTTCTTCTTCCCTCCTCTCCTTCCTCTTCTTCCCTTCCTCCCTCTTCCTCCTCCCCTTCCTCTTCTTCCTCCTCTCCTTCCTCCTCTTCCTCTTCTTCCTTCCTCCCTCCCTCTTTCCTCACCTTCCCCTTCCTCCCTCTTCCTCCTCACCTTCCCCTTTCTCCCCTCTGCCTAGGGAGCAGGGCAGGGCCGGCAGAGGGCCGAAATTTGGTGAGGCTGGGGCAGGGCGGGGCGGGCGTGGCGGGCCGAGGCCGGCGGTGGGGGCCGCCGGAGGCCGCCGGGCTGCGCTGCTGGATCGGGCGCGTATGGGGGCGGGTCCGCGGGGGGGGCGGCCGGACGGGCGAGGCCCGGCGGTGGGCGGCGGCGGCGGAGGACGGGGCGGGTGGCGGCGCGGCGGGGGTGGGGTGGGGGCGGCTCGGGCGCGGGCGTGGAAATGAGTGAAGAGGGAGCTGGTCCAGATCTTTTTCCGCCTGCTTTTGCCGAGTGCCGTAAAATGAGGCACTCTAAGCAAAGGTGTTATTTTTTTTTTTTAAAATACTCTTTGCCGAAAGTGCCACGCTGCCTAGGCACTCGGCAAAAGAACATCTTTTGCCGAAAGTGTCATATATGGCACTCGGCAAATTATGCATTTTTTTTTTGTTTTTCGTCCCATATTTTTTGTGTGAACTTGGTACAGTAATTACATCTCATCTTCGTAATTTGGGACAATTTCAAGTTGTTTTGCTATATTTCATGAATTATTTCTTTTTTTCTTGCATTTTCTCGACCACTCCAAATTTGAACTACAGGTACATGAAATAATGGAATTTGGTCATTCAAAAATATTATTCATGATGTTTGGCGTATGTTTAGGCTCAATCCAGGAACTCGCGCTAAATTACGAACATTTTTGTGTCGGAACATGACGAGTAACTTTGCATATTCTTTGTCGCCACATAGGTTGTGGTGTCTACTAAAAGTCCAAAGGCAGATAGATGTTGCCATTCATGTAATCTATATTGTATTTTTCTTTCTAGCCATTGTTCATGTGAAAAGAAAAACCTTTCACCAATTTTGAAGAGGAAGAAATGACTCAATTTGTTTGGAAATAACATTGGTTTCTTTTATAATATTATATTATGTGAAATAACATTGGTTCCTTTGTAAAGGGTTGTTTGATTTGTGTTGTCTAAATCATCTACACCATTTGGTTCCTTTGTTCCTTGGAAAAAATCACCAACATTGTTTCCTTTGTAATATTATATCATGTGATGTGATCGATGATTATTTTTTTTGAAAAAATCACCAAATCATCTACACCATTTGGTTGTTTGATTTGGGTTGGTGTTAGCACGGGTAATATACTAGTATGTAAGTCAACGATGAGAGCCAACAGTTCATAACATATTTAAAGATGAGAACTACAAGGGAAGGTACCACCTGAGGCAGGGAGCAAATTAAATGGTTCCTATGTCTTAAATTAATTAGCAGCCACAGGTCGTCACTCTCCTCTCCCTTATCGCAACTATAATAAGCTTGCCGGCAGCCGGCTGCTTGCAAGCTGCCATGCTAACTTACAGTAGGTTTATATACTAAGCAGGCCTTTATATATGTTGGTTGCAAGGAATTAATAGTAGCAATAAAAGGACACATGACATTAGAAGAGAGGGTGGAAAAGATTTTTTTTCTCGTTGCTTGTGCCAAGCCAGGGTATTAACTAAAAGTCCCCTTCTTGTCTCTCCTCAATTCTCGGACATCCACATAAGGGCATGTGCAGCCCGTCGATTGGAGCCATCTATGTGTGGGCAAATTTGCAAATCACCCCCAGCGCAGCCTACAGACGACTTTCCTGTCGCCTCATGAGATGAAACTGCCGCCCCGTTTTTCCCAGGCCGAGCAGACGGTCGGGAGCACACGCCGTCTTCTCTAGGCGACGACCCACTCGGATCCCCGCACCCGTGCGCTAGTTTCTCCCCGCCAAAACAACCTCCCCGCCCCGGCCGCCGCAGCCCCCCGCCGCCCTGGCCGGTTACAACCCGGCTGCAGCCCCATGAGAGAGAGATATGTCGCTGGACCTGCCTACGCCGTTGTCACCAGATCCGCCGCAAAAAGAAGAGAGGCAGGGGACACACCGCGCGAGGAGGAGCAGCGGCCGGGCCATACGCCAAATTCTGGACGACGGAGCTCCCATGGAGGGCTGCCGTAGGAGAGGCAGCCCTCACTGGGTCCAGGTGTGGGAGGAGCTCCCCAACCTGGTGGCCGGGCTGGATGTGGCAGTCTCGCTGGAGGTCCCCAGCAGCGAGGAGCGGCAGAGGAGTCCGAGTCTTGCGACCACGGCCAAAGGGGCGGAGGAGATTGGGGCCAATGCTGGGGCAGATGAGGAGGCGCCGGGGTTGGTGGAGGAGACCGAGCCGACATGATGGTGGAGGAGACCGGGCGTCGGTGGTTGTGGAGGTAGAGGACGCAACCACGACGAGGACGGTTTCTCCACCGTCCAGATCCGCTTAGGGTCTTGGCTGTGCCCCCACCCCACACCTGCTACACCGCCGCCCCAAGCCCGTGCACCCCATCGCCGGAGAAGAGAGAGAGGCCTTGCTCCTCCGCTGGAGAGTAACTCTGCAGATAGAGAGAGTGAAAAAAAGTGGAGAGAAAGAAAGTTAAAGAAGAGAAAAAAAAATACCTTTAATTGTACTCCGATTATTTCATGGAATGATCATTATCAATATTTTATAAATTAGTGTATATAATCCTCATATATTGAACTATATTCTCGATTGATGAAATAGCCACACAATGGTATACACAAATACATTTATAGTTAATCTTAATCTACATGCAAAGGATTAAACATCTTACAGACGACATCTCTATCCGTGGGTCGTATGAGTTATCTGTGTATCCGTCTCATATGCTAAAATCCAGGTTTTGCGGACGACTAGCCATCTGTGGGCCGTACATGCCCTAAGATTTTGACGACATGGAATCTCTTGCAGCTTGTTGATTAGGACTCATCTTTGTTGGGGCTAAAGATGGGGAAAACAAACCACTTGGTAGTGTGCGGTACACGTATAGTAAATGAGGAGTTTCTCACCTCCTTCAACATCTGTTCGTATTCTAGGATACGCTGCTTGCATTTGAGCAGCGTGTCATCACGACATCACACTCTTAAGCAGCACGCTTCAGCTTCCCGCGCCAACGCAACAAGGATGAATCGATCAGCACTTCTTTGACATGTCGAGAGTGGAGTGCACCCTCCAGCTTGATGTGTGCCGTCTCCAGCCTCTCCAGGTATCTGTTTGCACTCAGTTCATCTTTGTCCTCACATTTCTGAACCATATTGGAGAGGATTTGGCTTACAGTCTCAAGTCATGGACAAGTGCAGAGCTGGCAGTCTCTGCCATCAGGATTCAAGGATGCTTAAGAGATTAAAACATATGAACTTTGCATCAGCAGCTAAGATTTATAAACCAGAGACTCTGAAGGGGAGAAAACAGGTAGGCAAGTCCAATAATTTGTCTCTGCAGCTGCAGGGGAAAAATGGTAGGCCAGTCCCTCGAAAGTTAACAGTGAGAGTCGGCACGTGGTAATACATTTGGATATATAAATAATATAGTCACCGAGTAGAAAGAAGTAGGAGAGGTCAGTTCACGGATGTCTGACGAAAAACGCGGAAAAGAAAAAGGAAAAATCTATATGTATCCTTTTCTCCCTAATAGTGTAGTATACAGTGATAAGAACATAGTTTTATTTTTACTACTACGATACGATTGATCCCAGTCCTACAAAGCCGGATGCCCAGATGTGTAGAGGTACAATACAAGATTCAAGCGCCATGTAGCGAGCAGATCCAGAAAGCCGAGCAGCTTGCGTGAGGTGAGCGTCTCGGCCTTCAGTCAACACCGGTCCCTCGTGGCTGCGGCTCCTGCTCCTCATCATCCACCAGGGCGCCGTTCTCTCTTCTCTCCCGCCGCCGCCTCCGCCGCTCGCCGCTCCCCTCCGGCGCACCATGGCCGTATGGCAGACCCAGGCGACTAGGCGAGTCATGTCCCAGAGTATTTCAGTCCAAAATTTTTGAGTAGCCTTGCTCGCTTGCTCCAACGGCCCAATGTATCACTAACTAAGGACCAAAGTCCATACAAGATAAATTATCGTAGCCCAAAGTCCACACTACTCGTTTGCATTATCATTTCTTTTTATTTATTTATTGTCTACTAAGCTACCTGTTAGCCTGGACTGGAATATCTCTAAAAGTACTTATTTCTTTGCAGTGTTTAAAAATGTTCCATACAAAAAAAATGTGCAACATTGCGTTGCAGGTTAATGCGTGGCTGCAAAAAAAAAGAGTGCTTTCAGGATTCAACCATGATCTCTAGTCTGGCGTAACACATTTCTATCTGAATTGTAACTCAGTATAGGATGACATGTTTTACTATAACATTTTGTAAACTTATATCGAGTATTTTAACCACTACTAGATGATCTCAAATGAGAAAAAAACCATAAAGATTTAAATCTTGTCAAACAGTACAACTTTGGTATGGAGCGTGTCTACATCCGAAATCATTGAAAAAAATCCAAATCTTGAATGTTTGAATCTGAAAAGTTAAAACGAATATTGAAGATTGAAAATAACTTTCAATAAAAAAAATTCAACTACAAAGCTCTATATAACGATATGCGGCTCTCCTGTGTGTTCGAGAAAAAAAAGTGATTTCAAACAAAAAAAAATTGTCAACTACAAAGTTAGATATTGTATTGAGAACTGAAAAGTCTTGTTTCCTAAGAGGACTGCTCAGTAAATAGTCGATTAACAGAGATGGTCTCCTTAAGATGTCCGTCTCCGTAAAGATAAAATGATTAATAATGGCAGGCTTTTGCCCGAGGTCTGTCTGTCCATTATAGAGGCAGCTACAAAAATGTCTGCCTCCGCTAATCAGGTGGCTTGCCTTCTAATTTTTTTTTTTTTTCTAACTAGTGTGATGTGTCATTTGGTATGAAGAAATGGGTGATGCCTTGTAATAATCTTGTTTCTGAACTTGAGCAATGACGATTGGTTAGTTACTGATGAGAGGCTCGTGTGATTTATGAGGTTGTGTACTATCATCTTAGTTAAATTTAAACATGAAGATGAGATGATCAATGCAAACTCTGAACAAGTAAAAAAACAGAGAAATTGCTATTCATGCTTTGAGTTCGATGCAATGCACAACATAGATGAGAGCTGAGTAGCTAACACACTTTTTTTTTTTTGACAAGAACTAACACACTTGTTGTTACAAGCCAAACGCTAGCTGTTTACCCAACAAATGTAAAATGGCGGTAGTATTAATTCCTGTGCACAACAAATTTCAAGCAGAAATGATTTACTCCTGAAAAAAAAATTTACACCCATACAAGACCCTTATCACTGCCGGATGGTATTGCAGGCGGGTATGGATCGATGACTCAGCTGGTAAGCATGAGCCAGTAGTATGAGTTGTATACAATTGTTATAAAAAGTTCTGAGTTACATTTTCTATCGATCAACTGAAGAGGCACTTGTCTAACGTGGCAGATCAGCAGTTGCGAGAAATTCTTGCTCCAAGCTGTAGAAGTTTTTGCTACCTTGACGTGCTGTAGATTTAGATTTCTTCCCAATATCAATGGCTGGTAACTGATAGCTATTTATACCACTTTCTGTAAGCAAGGACTGCCTTTCATCATCTTTTCCGGCAGCAGCTTGACTTGACTCTGCTCTTTTTGTCCTCAAAAATTGAAGTGCCATCTCCACTTGCTTCATAGTAGGTCTTCGGTCACCTTGGAGTCTGACACACCTCTCCACAAGCGTTGCAACACAATTTATTTCTTCTTCAGATGCTTCCTCCAGAACCTGAGGAGCAACTATCTGTGTAATAGGCCTAACCTTCATCTCCCACAGAAAATAGTTTGACAAGTTCTGCTTAGTGCCTGACTCACTTGTAAGAATAGGCTGCTTTCGCACAAGCAATTCCAAGAGTACCACACCAAAACTATAAACATCACTCTTTTCATTTAGTTGTCCGGTATGGTAATATTCTGGATCTAAGTACCCAAATGTTCCTTGGACATTCGTAACTATATGTGTTTGATCAATTGGAACCAATCTTGAAGCCCCAAAATCTGACACTTTAGCAGTGTAGTTTGAATCAAGGAGAATGTTGGATGACTTGACATCGCGATGGAAAACGGATACTGAGGCTGCAGAATGGAGATAACAAAAGAGCCCCAGCAGCTTCAGCTGCAATTCGGAGGAACTATCCCATGATAAAACTAATTCATTGCTTGAATCACCATGGAGGATCTCATATAGTGAGCCATTTGGGATAAAATCATACACCAATAGTGGGACCTCTGTCTCAAGACAACATCCAAACAGCTTAACAATATTCCTATGATTTATCTGAGATAGAATCGCAACCTCATTGATGAACTGATTAATCTCGCCTTCCTCAATGATCTTAGATCGTTTTATTGCAACCACACGTTGGTCTGATAAAATACCTTTGTAAACCATACCATGTCCTCCACGGCCTAGTATTCGTGTGGAGTCAAAGTTATTTGTGGCCTTTTCAAGCTCCTCCAAGGAGAAAATCTTTGTTTTGTCACTTGCATTTTCATCAGATAATATTAGTTGTTCCAGAAGTAGACCTTGGTTTCTGCGGAAATAAATCCTTCGTTGTCACTTTTGGATGTTTCTTTTCCACCGATGAGTGAGGTATATACCACTTATACTAAAAAAAGTAGAACAGCAAAACCACTGCTCAGCCCGATGATGACACCTGGAATTTTAATCCGTGAGTTCCTTTTGTAGAGAAATTGGAAGTCATTCTGGCTTCATATAGCTTCATTGCTATGGTCCTAGATAAAGATTATGTCTAGATTTACAGTAAAATTTTCCCTAGAAAAAAACCAGAACAAACTACAATTTGCAATGTCAGGAGTACCTTTTTACCCTAAAGTAATTGCAACATATTTAATCCTTACCTAACATAGCATTCTGTTGTTTCACAGACTTGCACTGCAATAAGGTTGGATCATATACTGTCTCTTTTGGGCATTGAGTACAGTTGAAGCTTCCGAAAAGTATTCTGGCATATCCCATGACATCTGTTTGGTTGACTACACTCATCAACATCTGCAAATGAACGTCATGCACCTTTTTTAGAATTCTCATAATGGTAAAACAACCTTTCCAAATAATTTTACTGATTAAAAGAAACGCAAAACAAGGAAGTTAATCCACAAGAACTTCAGGAGAGGCTTTGATTGCTTGGTGCTTCTAATCTAGTGGCTCAAATTGAAATAATGCAATAATGCCAAGATCTTTAACCAAGTGACCTCTCCCATTAATGATCTACTTCCTAAAATCAAGGAAGAAGCCACTACTATAATTTGAGTTTAGGAGACTAGACTTTTTATTCATAGAGGGAGGCAAATATTGACATCGTCACTAGAAATAGGTAGTGAATTTCAGAGGTGGCCTTTTCATTTGTGGAGAATATTTGATAATGACTAGCTCCTAAAATTGATTAGCAGAGAGGTTGACCTCTGAACATGTCCATCCTTGAAATGGGATTCGATTTTCAGAGGTGGTCCACATCCACTTTAGCCACTTCAAACCCTACATATATAGTGTAGCGCACTCCCTTCTATCCCCCCTCCTTCTCTCGCTCTAACCAACCCACTCAGCCGTCGCCCTCCATCTCGTTCACAACGACAAAATGCCATTATCTATAGCACTTTGCATACCTCTGTATCTGCATAATCTTCCTATGTTCCAACTCCGCCTCCTCCCCTACCCTATATGCATAGATGGCGTCTCGCAAGTGTCCACAATGGCCAAGGATGGCACAAAGGCTTACCTGGCCTCGACACTGCCAAGGCAAGCTCTCATAAGTCCCACCTTGCACAAAGGGTGCTAGTAGCATGGTGCTGCTGAACCGAGGAGCCAATGGTGTGGCCAGGCAACGGGATGGTCCGGGCAGGTTCCTTCATCGGATGTGACCGGACGAAATCTTGGCACAATATGGTTGTGGATATCGACATGTGGAGGGGTGTATCTTGGCAAGGGGGACGCAGCGTACCGGGCCGTAGTGGACGTGGATGCTCAACCCCAACCCGGTGCAAGGTGTCGTGGTTGTGATGGTGGTGCTCTGGGATCCGGTGAGGTGAGCTTCATCATCATCTCTCTCTCTCTCTCTCCCTAGTGTCTCTGTTTTTGGTAATCTTTAGACACTCATAAAAGACTTAGGAGTTTGACTTATACACTCTAACTAGCGGGGCAGATGCTTATTAGGTGAAACTTACTCTACATAAAACTATCGATTCAGTTTAGTCATGAATAAGTGTAACTTTTCATCTAGATGGATGTTCAAATTAACAACCTCCACAAAAAACTAGTATATCAAAAAATGGTTGAACTGGGAGCATTTTTTTTGTGCATTAAAATTTGCTGAGGATTGTTGGATATTAAATGGGCTTGACCCATTATAACTCAACTAAAATAAAAGAGAATAAAAAACCTGAGCACCGTACATGTAACAACCCGGAAATTCCAATTGCTACATATTGCAACTAACAAAATTTTTTGTTAAATTGCCCATGAATGATGAATGTCATGTAGGAAAACCCCTTAGTTGCACAAGTAGCACCTATTAGAAATTTTATTGAGCATGTGCGTTTTAATAATAACATGTGATTTGGATCTTTTTTGATTTTATGTATTGTATAATAAAATCAAATGCCAACTTTGTTAATTAACTTAACTATGTTGCCAACCCTTGGACATGGATCCCTAAACCCCAAATGACCTCTAGAGACTTCCACTAAGGAGGTATGCAAGCTTGGCAAGCTTGGGTATGCCACATAGATGCCCAAGGAATAGATTAGAATAGTTAGGAAAATAGAAAGGACTTAAGAAAGAGAATAGATTTTGGGAAAGGCCATTCGCCCAATCCAGCTTTGTTGGCCTGGCTAGGCCCACAAGGCCCAAGCTAGGGGCCTGTTTCTTCCCTTACCTCGCCCGAGGGCGCAGTCCAAAGAAAGCCGAGGCCCAGCTCACATCACGGCCCGCACCGCCTCCCACACCGCCGTGACCGACCGATGGGCCCTACGGCGCCGGCACTCCACCCGCACCCACACCCTGCACCGCAGACCTTCACGCTGAGCCAATGCGGGTGGGCCACCCATGTCATCTTTTCCCCTCTCGCCTCCCAACCAAAGCGAGCACCGCACACAGCCGCGCCAAGCCCAAGCCACACCGATGCGTCGGCGTGCCCGCCCGCGCTTCACGACCCAGCCTCACCTCGAAGTCCGACACGCGCGCTCCGCAGCACCCGTGCACCTCGCCACCTCGGTAGACAATCTCCCGGCAAGGTCACGCGTGAACCGCATGACCATAGCGAGAGCGAGCAATCGCCATAGTCGGCCTCTCGAGCTAGCCCCTCCTTTTTGATCAACTGACCGGAATTGGAGAGCGGCCTCGAGCTCATGATCGACGCCGCACCCTAATTGCCATGACCTAGACCTCACGGGAGCCACCCGATCACCCAATCGGCGCCTCCGCCGTTCACCCCTTCACCCCGGCCGACATGCCCCTATAAAAGAGCCCCTTGGGGAGCCTTAGGTTTTCCCCTGCGGACCCCGTTACCACCTGGTGGCCTTAACTTTGACCTCGCTAACCAAAGTCGAGAGAGGGGAGAAGAAAGGAGGGGAGAATAAGGGAGGAAGAAGAAGGAAGAGAGGAGCTCGAGGCCGGAGCGCCATCGCTAGAGTCGCCGCGGCAGCGGAGCTTCAGCCGGCGAGCGGCGCCTAATCGTCTTCTCCGGCCAAAGCAGCTCGGCCTTTGACATGGCTCGACTGCGCCACAGCCTTCGCGCTCGCCTGCCACCGCTATCCTTTCTTCGGTGGCACCATCGGTTGAGCATTTCGTTTACCTCTCGCTCGTCATGCTTCGCCGCCAAAGTAAATTGACGACGGCGTTGTCGCGTTCCCACGCCCGGGGACGCAAAGGCCAAAAACTTTTACCTCTAAAACACGCTCCACGAATGCACACACGTACACGAGCCACACTTTGGCGTTGTCGAGCTGCTGATACTCCGTACAATCGTGTTGAACCCCGACCCGCCATGGCCGCCGTGGGCGAAACTACCGCCTCCGGCGTTCTTGACAATCGGAGCATACCGAGGTGGCACGGAGCCTAGTAGCAAAGATGCGCCATGCCGTAGAACATCCCAATCTGCCGCCTTTCTGTCGTTAGGAGTCTCAATGCGCCAGTATGGGGCCTCCTCACGGTGAGGTTGCTCTCGAAGCACCGCCCGCCGCTCATCGACATTCCCATCGTTCCCGGTCACCTCAAGGCATGAGGGCGAGCCGGTGATGCTTTCGCCACCACCTCACGCACTGCCGGGCCATCGGTTGAACCGAAGCCTCTCCCCGCTCTTGTTCGCTACGAGCCGGATCTCGCCCTGGCATCGCCATGCGTGGTCACCGCAGGCGGACCTCGCCGTAGCGTTTGGTCACCGACGCGGCCTCGCTACACCTACTACGCGATGCCAATCGCATGAAAAGACCACCTTTCTCCATAATCTGAGCCGTAGCCGCCTTGTCACCGCTCGCCATTGTCGCCCGATGACCGCGCCATCATAAAACACCGACCACCGAATCCGAGACTTCGGGCCGTGACCTTACGCCTCGCCCAATTGGCCCCCCACAAAACCCTAGGAGGACTTAGAGGACCGGCTAGCACCGGGAGGGCAGCGTAGCCACATGGTCTCACCGTCCGATGCCCGCCACCTGCCGTCCGTAGCAAAGTAAAGGGGAAAGGGGGAAGAGAGCAGCAAGAGAGCCATAGACCCGGCCTACGGTCCACAGACCAGCCACCACACGTCCACCGTGAACTGCCCCAAACACCTAGCCTGTAGACCAAGGCCCGTTGCAACTCCAACCGTTTGGCATTTGGACTTGGCATTCCATATTTTTGCCAAAATCGCGTGAATCGCCCTCTCCAACCGTTTTGGCATTTGGCTTGGCAAATTGGTGAGACTTGGCATTTGATGGGCCAAACCGCGCATATATGCACGCGCCGCCGCCTTCCACGCATCCGCTAGCGTCATGAGGCGTAAAGGGTGGAAACACAATTTTGTTTTCGTCTCGGGGTTCCCGATGCAAGTTTTCTTTAGTTTGCCAAGTGAATTTTGCCAAACCATTGGAGATGACTGGTTTTTTCACTTGGCAAAACTTTTGGAGAGTTGGCAAAATTTTGTTTTTGCCAAGTGAATTTTGCCAAACCGTTGAGCCGATGTGGACAACGTGCGTGCGACACATGTCGGGCCAGCGGCCCAACACAGCCCATATCCGCCCACTGTGCCCACTAAGGGCCCAATAAAGTTGACCGGTCAATGTTGACCATTGACCGAGTCCACCTATCATGGACCGTGGCCCTCACGGACCCACCCGTCGGTCTATGATGACTGGGACCCGCACGCCGCTGATCAGTAGTCACCTGGACCCATCACGTCGCCCATGACGTCATCGGTGACGCCAAGCCCCGGTCCCCGCCAGAAGCCCAAAGCAGCAGCCTTGTCCAATCACGACGCCACTTGTCAACACCGAATAATCCAGCCTTTTTATCTTTTTTAGAAAATGATTTAAACTTAGAAAATTCATAGTATATTCATACGACTTAAGAAAAATATGAAACAAGAGTCCAAATTTTTCTAAAATCGAGCTCTATGTCTTAGGCTTGTTCTTGAGTGCATTTGGTTCGTCTAAATTTATGTTGCTTCTTTGTGTACCTCTATAGGGTTGCTTATCTTGAATCGACGTTCGTTGCTGTTGACCTAGAGAAGAGCAAGTCGGACCCGAAGCACCGGAGGAGTCGGTGACGCGATCTTGGGGAGGCAACCCTCGCAGCCCCCTCCCAAGAACTCCTTGAATCTAACACCCCGCCTTCAATAACGGGCCAAACCCCCGGGCCACTACCGAGTCAACCTCCGACAAACAAACTCTTTCTTGGTAAGCCGACAGAAGAACCAGCGGCGCCAGGTGCGCGCCCGACGATACGATCCGGGCGGAGGTCCGTAAGGAAATCAAATCCTGAGGAGGGAAGGAAAAGCTCGCGAACCGAACCTTCGCTGCGTTCGGGGAGGTCTCGGCGGGGAGGACCAAGCGCCTAGGCGCCGCACTCCATGATGCGGATCCGGCGGAGGTCCGTAAGACGACCGCGGTGGCAAGAGAAGAAGTTTGTAGCCGAACCGCGGCGCCGGGGTCTAGAGCGGGCGGCGGCACCACAGGCCGGGCGGCGCCCGGACGAGTGAAATCTAGGGCTACCCAAGGCCATCATGTACATTTAACTCGTACCCCCGGGATAGTGAATGTACGAGTGTGCCCCCCTGTCGGGCCCCATCGGTTAGGGAGGCCACGGTTTGTACCCTCTTGTAATCGCCAACCGACTCTTCATCTCCCTATAAATACCTAGGCATGGCAGGGAGAAGGGGACGGTGGGTAGCCAGTTTTAAGGCCAATTAATCGGATTGCTTTGTCCCACCTTTCGCAAGTTTTGTCTCACGCCATTCCACTCAACCTCCGAACGCCCTCACCCTCGACGACACTAGCGAGGGTGAGGGCGAGTGGAGGTCCGCTCACTCTTCTCACCACACCGACTGTTCTCTCCCTCTCTCTCTCTTTTCTGTGGGAAACCCTCACCCCTCCTCCTGCTACCCTCGGTAGCGAAGGCTAGAGGGGTAGGAGCGATCCCCACAGACGACGTTTCAGGTGCCATGTCCCACCCACCATCGTAGATCCTATTAGACATGCATGATAGAACTGCTAGCGCTTTACATTTATTGTAACACTATATATATGCTAGGTTGCATGATTAGATTGCTTGTGAAGCCTCTACCTTGACTCAACCCATCAACTGCATACCCGCTAATAGGCTAGACATGTTGCTTACTCTTGCTACTTACTTCTTCTATTACGCATTATATCTGAGATGTGATGCTGGTAGGAGGTTGATTGTGAGTGGCTATATATGTATGGCACATGGTGCCGGTAATATGATAATAATGTGATAATAACTAGGGAGAGTGTTGCATGTGTCTTGGGTGTGTTGTGAGGGTCGACTCGACTCGACAGGATCTACGACGAGTCGCGAGGACAAGTCTTGCCGAGGAGGTGCAACCTGGGACGAAGCCCCGGATTGAAGGTGCCATCGAGGGCACAGAGAGTTAGAGATTCCCCCTAAAGAAGATGTCCTGTCTGGTCATACCTAAGGACTAATGTATTGTTGGGACGACGGAATCATGGGAACTTGGTACTCACCACTCGCTCCTGTATGGGTGGGAGACAGGTAGTCCGACTAACTGGGACGGTGCCATTACTACTAGGTTGTTAGCGGATAGTGTAAGGGAGTGTGGGCAGCCGAGGCCCACACTCCTCATACAGCGTAGTAGCCATCGGGGGCCAGTACTGCATCTCACAGTCTCAGCGTGCCGGTGGTACTCCGGAGCTTCTCAGGGCTGAGTAGTAGGGTGGCATCGTACTAGTTAGAAGGCAGCCGAAATCAGCCTAGGCGTGGCCAATGTCGATGACGGCTATCTTGTGGTCTTGTGTACACGCTCTGTAGAGTTGAAATCAATACGTATTGTCCTGCCTTCGGGCATGGATCTGACTTTGTGGCCTAGACCGCCTAAAGGTGTGCGCCGGCTTTCAAGCCTGGACTGCCTATGGGTGTGCGCTGGCTTTCTAG
The DNA here is from genome assembly GCA_015847255.1 of Hyparrhenia diplandra. Lineage (NCBI taxonomy): Eukaryota > Viridiplantae > Streptophyta > Magnoliopsida > Poales > Poaceae > Hyparrhenia > Hyparrhenia diplandra. The sequence goes on from JADLZK010007720.1 coordinate 123,496, forward strand.
TTGGGTTTACCCTATCGGTTACTGCTTTTCGCGAGTAGAGAGATGAGTCCTTCTTTTCCTCCCCCTGGTTTTCTTATGGCTGTGAGCCCGTTGTGGCTGTGAGCCGCTTAGGTATGGACGAGAGGGAGTAGTCCTACCGCCTGAGTGAGAGTGTGAGATGAGATGCGTGTGGCATTGATGAGAGATGGATGAGATGGTGATTTGTGGTGAATAATGAAATGGATTAAAACTTGATGAATTATTACTTATTAATTAAAACTTGATTAAACTTGTATAGGAAAACTACAGCCATATATTAGGCCTCTTGTTATCCCTTCATTGCATTAATTCCACTTTCCACAAAGCAAATGCGATAGGGTGGGGAGTCGTCACGACCGTCAACAATGAAGGAGAGGATTAGGAGTCTCGTTCTATGCTCAAGGATGGATGAAGATTTACGCTTCCGCGCTCTGATCGTTGCTATTCCGTTTGCTTCGTGCAAGGATGCTTCCGCCAAGTGGGCGTAATAATTATATAAACCTTCTATTGTACTCTTTTATTCGATGTATGAGCTTGATGTCGACTGTTATTTGGATATTGTGATGGAATGATCATCTGGGACTATCACTTTATACTTTGTGGATTTCCCTTCATGGAAATCGGGATGAATTCAAAGATACCAGACCATCCGACCCTGTCTAAAAAGTACACAATGGACATATGAGAGCACGCGCCCGAACTCGCCAATTAGAGATCGAGAAAAAAACATCAGACCGTTCGGTGAAGATTGTCGGACCATCTGTTGCCTTGTGTTTCAATGCGAAAAAAATTTAAGCACTGCTCGAGAGGGATCCATCAGGATTGTACACTTAGTGTTATCCTAGGGTTAGCAAGGCCACTTAGAATGTCTCAAGTCATCATAGAGACGAAGAGAGAACGACAGACTGGAGTTTGAAAGAGCTAGAACTGGGAAAAGGTAAAATAATAGATTGATTTTTGTATTTTAATCGACTGGATACCTCAATTAGCAGTGTGACCTTTTATACTTATACAGGATGAGAGGTCTATCCCAAGGATATAGTTTTTTTTTTTTTGAGTGAAACAGGAGGGTGCAAGAGCAAAACAGGAGTATTTTCTAACGTACAAGAGTAAAAATGAGTTAGAGAAAAAGAGTTTGATTACCTTGACAGCCACTTTGGAGGTAAGGATTTCCCTCGAAACCGTAGGAGCAGTTGCATCGGTAACCAACATAGCCACTGGTAGAATTAACTGAAATGCAATTGCTATTGGCACTAACACATGCATATCCAGAACTATTTGCCTGTGCCTCTGAACAAGTTAGATTGGCAACAACCCATTTAATGGAATAAGCCGAGCCAAATAAATTAACAAAAATGCCAGGGTCGTCTTCAGACAAGGGGTAAACTGATCCTTCATCTTCATCGGGGACTCTGTATTTAATGAGCCCTTCATCAATATTAATATCTGTCACCAGATAATCAGAGTTTTCTGCCAGTTGGAGGGTAGAAGTCGTCACATTTGTGCAGTTGAGATAAAATTGTTTCCTGGCATAACAGCCTTCTTCAACCCCAAATGGGAAATCAACCCTGATGGTTCCGCAAGCACGGCTGCAATTGGCTTTCTGTTGTGCTGCAGGATTGTAACCTGATTCCAGTACAAAAAATATTCACAAGAGCATACTACACAAACCAAAGAAAGTATTTTTCCTCTTAGAGATGATAAGTCACCCGGTTTAATTGAACCTGTGTATATCCTAAGAGCCCAGCGTGGTAATCTTAGGGCACGGCAATAGCCCAGCGTGGTAATCATTCGACATGTTTAGTGTTGGGATAAAAGCCGACTACTTATGTGGAAGACAATACTGTTAGGACCTAGACCCTTGTAATACAAAATAAATTTTGAATAAAAGATAAAGAATACAAGAATTTTTATTAACTGGTGAAAAAATTGCAGCAACTTGATTAAACACTAAAAGATAAACTATAGATTAATGAAGACACAAAAAGATTATATCAAGTGTTTATATATCCTAAAACTAGATTTCAACTAAATACATATCACACTAGAAAAAGCGTAATTAATAGAAATTCTAACTAGAGGTTCCCACTTAAGCTAGCATTTTAATCCTCACAAGATCTGATAGGAAACAAAAGATACATCCTAGAAATTTTAATAAAAATCCACAAACATCTTACCATCAATTAGGTATAACCTAATCACCATTGATACTAATAATATCTATCGGATTTATTCTATATTCTAAATAATTTCCACATTTGCTATTGCGTAAAACATTATAAACTAAGACATAGGAAAAAGTCTACTTAACTCCATCAACTATTGGTGGTTGTCTACTTCACTCCTCACCTATTAAACCAGGTATTCTACCCATCAAACTATTAAAAATTGTCTAAATAACCCTTTGAGGCAGTTTTGAATGTGGTTTTTGCAGACGTGCCATATTAAAAGGTTTATATAACCCCATAATATATCGAGGGTTGACTGCTTGCCTCAAGGGGTATTTAGATGGTTCTCAATATAGTTTGAGGGGTAGAATACCTCGTTTTATAGGTCAGGGGGGTGAACAACCACCAATAGTTGATGGGGTTAAGTAGACTTTTTCCTATGTATATTACCCACATATATCGTTAAGAAAATGATCTAAAGTAGACCTACATTTACATTTAATTACTACGGCCCCTTATTATGATCGATAATATGCGTGACTCTAGTTTCATCTGATTCATTAGAAAAAAAATCAAATACCCCTCAAATCCACATCTAAATTATCAACATCTCCTATTATAAACAATTATTTAGATAATGAATAGCGCATATATTTGTCTCATCAGATAAAAAGTATTTTCTTAAAGTAAGATTTGATGAAAGTCAATATGCACATCGTGGCAACATACGTGAACAATAAAAATACATATGATATGTTTCATCATATTTTTCTGGCCCATTAAGAATATTTACAGTAAAAAATCGATCATTTTGAGGTCTAAGTATTACAATTCTCCTGAGGTTAGCACTGCTACCGCTGTCCGAGACTCACTTCGATCAAAATGACTTGAGCCATACGATGCATGTATCAAATAATTGCTTATTCTATTGTAGTACTTAAGAGCAAGCTCAATGTATATGGCAAAAACAGTCTATAAGGAGGGACCCAGCACCAGTAGTCCTTTACTATTCCTTCTTTCATAATTGTGCAGCCCATAAGGTGGAGCCCACATAAAAATAAAAAAATCCAAAGCACCCAACTAACTTGCATGCTGCGGCCAAGATGGAGAGGGAGGATGGGAGAGAGGAGAGAGGGAGAGTAAGAAATAATATTTCTTTATTCCTTATAGGCAGCCCATAGCACTATAGGTAACCTTTAGTTATGGATTCCTTTAGGACTACCTTCACAATGTTTCAGCTAGCTAATAGACGATATTCTAATGCTTATGGACTGGTTTTGTGCAACACTGTGGTTGCTCTAATAAAATACATTATTTTTAAATAGTGCAAAAATGAAGAGTTGATTAAAGATACAGTAAGCCAAGACTTAAGCGATACTATGCATGTTTATTATGTTATAAAGTAAACAAAGAGGAAACGTACAATTTAATGTAAGTAGTTTTTATTGGTTAGAGTATCTTTTAATCATGGCGATTACCTTTAAAAAACCGTCATGGTTAGGTAACCGTGGCCTTATCTATATGGTGGTTGCAAAAACCACCATGGTTAATCCAAAATAACCGTCATGGATAAGAAAAACAGTAGTTTTGCATTGTCTAAATACATAGTTTTTGCTATAGGCTGAATTTTACTGTCAAGATACATAGTAAAAACAATGTATATAGAAAAGCCGAACATGTTATAATTGGGAAAGAAAGGATTATTAAATAGTAGCTAATATTTATATCTCCTAAAATTCTAAAATTCTAGCCCATGTGGGAACATGTGTTGATGGACTAATATTTATATAATGGAGTGGATGAAAGACGAAAATTTATTCGTAATAACATGGTGGGATTGATAAAAGAAATTTGCTATTGTTAAAAGTTTATATATGTTTTCATATTTGAGTTGAGTTCACTATTTTTAAATGAAGAGGATGAAAGAAGAAAATCTGTTGGACTAATAACAAACACTCGACCTACCGGCCCTGAACCCTGGCTTTTCGGAAGAGATTTTTTCATCAGCCAAAATTCGCTCACACAAAAGAGGTGCTACTAAAATAATTGCCACCGCTAGGTCTATTTCGATTATCATATTTATAAATATATAATAATAAAGAGTAGATGATGGAGTTAATACCTTTGTCTCTAGAGCAGCCATCAGAAAGGTACGGGTTGCCCACGTAACCAGGATTGCAGTCGCATGAATACCCAAAATATTGCGACTCTTCGCTGTCGATACATTGGCTATTTTTGCCAACACATGCGAAGTTTGTATTATTGTTCTTCTTGGCGTCCGCACAGTTAGGTTGATCGACCATGTTCCAGGCGAGGTCAGCATACCATGTAGTGACGTTGATGTAATCCCATAAAGAGCTTCGATTGTAGGTTGCCTCAGGATTACTTTCTCCGTGACGGACGAACTTGAGATTAAATGCTCGAATATTCGAATCCGAAAGAATCATGCAACATCCGGTCCCGTTGCAGTTTTTTGCCTAGCAACCATGTCCGTGATATCCCTAGTGGGACATGTAAGTGTGCAAAATAGCGAACTCACATTAACATCCAGATTTGTAAAATATATGTCGAAGTTGCATCCAGTCACATTCAACGTGATGCCTGCAAAACTAAATGAATTCCCAGCAGAAGTCCACGACATATTGTAAACATTGACACCATGACTCACTGGGATAGTCGACTGGATATTGATGCCCACATATTGCCCGTAATAATTGTTATAAGGTATGAGAATATTGCTGACAACCTGGGTGATGCCATCACTCAAGAGGAGTGTTGGGGGCTGAGCGGACTCATTGCAGGTGAGCGCAAAGTCATGACCCCGGGAACAATCAGCACCGATGCCAAAGGGATAGGTGAAGGTCAAGTCCCCACAGCTCGTCTTGCAACCGGCGAGGGAGGCGACGGAGGGAACTCTGCCATTACCCCTTCGGCTTCCAAGGACGACTTCCGATGCTGCTGCCACCAATTGAATCCCAAGCAGAGCACGCAGCAGCAATGGAAACATTGCGCCGCGGTTCATGAGCTTCTTCACCAATCACCAGTGCTCTTCACTAGGCTTGGAATCTTGGATTGTAACTTTCTTTTTATGAAATATATGTGGTTTGTATTCTGAACGAATGAACTTTCCTAGCATTACATATAGGACTAATGGGGGCAACTTAGTCAATTCCAGTGATCACAACACGGATGGGCCCGGGGTTGGGCAAAGGTTGTTGTCAAATTAATTTTTCTACGCATACTTTTGTACTTGTCAAATTTGGCTGCTTATATAGTAGTAACTATATTATCTCGGGAAACTTTTTAGTGTTGGTAAAAAAAAAAAGAATGTACGTGGATATATAAATCATCCTTGCTATTGTCCGTGAAGCTCATATGCGAGCCGACAGAGATGAGCCATCATGTGTTAATCTCACCAGCTGGCAAGTTATGAAAGAGGATTCCTATTTTCTTCCAAAGGGATCGAGCTTCATTCAGGGTCTCTCCACAGTTAACTGGTACTAGATTTTCCCCCTCCCGACCGTTGCTCCCGGGCGGAGGCGATTGCCCCACCCGTCGCCGGCGCCGGTGGCCTCCGCCGGCGCCGGTGGCCTCGCCGGCCCCGGCGCCCGCTCCTGCTCCCGCCTCCACCTCTCCTATGTCCTCCCCCCTCCTCCCGCTCTCCATCCCCCTCCTTCTCCTCGTCCCTGCCGCGGTGTGCCCTGCCCGCGAGGACGCCGCCCCGCCCCGCCGGCGGCGACTCCCGCTCCTCCCCCACCGCCGCGAGGGCGGATCCGCGGCCCCTCCGCCTCTCCCCCTCCCCTCCCTCTTTCCTTCCCCGCCCGGTGAGCCCCCGTCCCTGCATGACCCGCCCGCCGCCGCCGCCGCGGCTCGACGGCCACCGGCCCCGCCGGCCACGGGCCAGAGAGCGCCGGATCCGTGCCGGGCGTGGCGGATCCGCGCCCGCGGCATCCCGCCCGTGGATGTCGCCGGAGCGCCGTCCCCCTTCCCGGCTCGCGCCGCGTCCTCCGCGCTGGTAGGTGGCGCCGCTGACGCCCGCACCGACGCCCCTTCGTGGGGGACGCCGGCCCCCGCCGCCGCACGGGGGATGGGCGGCCAACGACCGCCACCGCCCGCTCCGCAGCTCCTGGTCTTCTCCCCACCTCCTCGTCGCCCGGTCACGCATGTGGGAGGTGCGCCGCATGCCGCAGCGCCACCGCCCACTACCACCGCCGTGGCTGACGTCGCCGCAACCGTCCACCCGCTGCCTCCCGGCTGCCTCGGTGGGGCCGGCGGCTGCCGCGTCGTCACCCAAGCCGCTGCCCGGCCCGCGGCCGCCCAGGGGGTGCGCTGAGGGCTGTTGCCGTCACCGACGCGATGCCGGACGCTGTTGCTGTTGGGCTCGCCGACGGCGGCTTCCCCGTCCATGCCCCCTTCGGGAGGCGGTCTCCACCGGCCTGCGGCGGGGGCCCTTTCTCCGGAGGCGGCACCCTACTTTCCCTCCACGGAAGGTCCAAGGAGATGCGTTGGGTGGACAACTTCTCCCGAAAGTGCTCGGATGATGAGGATGTGGTCGTTGAGCCGGAGGCCCCTCACCGCCGCGCGCACGCCTTGCCATCCACTCGCGGGGGCTCCGGTGGGAACCGCTCCCCGCAGCGGTCATGCCAACCTCCGCGAGGGCAGACCCCCGCCCGCCGTCGTCGTCGTCGCCGTAGAGCCACCGGGGACGCCCCAGCCGCCGTGTGCCCGCTCTTCAGCGACTTGGACCTCAGCTCGCCGAGCGGATGCCCGTGCACCATCGGCTCGGTCATCGTCTTCCTCACCGCCCTTCAACTTCCCGATGTCACGTACACTCGGGCAGCAGCGCCCGGTTGACGCCGATGGCTTCATCGCTGGTTCAGAGCCGTCGCCGGGCGCCGCCAGCACCACCTCTCCCTCGTTGTCGGGCGGCCCGTGCCGCCCGCCTCGCCGGCCTCGCTTCAAGCGCTTGGCGCCGGACACACGCCGCCCGGCACCTCTTCTTCCCGCCGCACTCCTCGCTGTGGCACGATGCATCGGGCACGGACTGCAAGCACCGTTACCTTCACCGTCCATCTCAGCGCCCTTCGGCAAGCCGTGCGCTTCGTTCCCATTCTCGTGGTGTCGACGGAGGTGGCGGCGCTTGGGGGCTCCGGGCGTGCGGAACCACACGCGGCGCCGATCCGTGTTGGAGAGATCCCTTCGCCTCCTCGACGCCGACGATGCGCGACGCCTACAGCAGGTGGGCCCTCGCTGGCGACGCACGGCGCTGTAGTGGGGGACGCCACTGTGGTCGCCGTCCGCCGGCGGCGGCGACAACGGGCGCAGGCCGCCGAGGGTGGGCAGCCTCGCCGCCGGCCGGCGCTTACCGTTGACCCATGGATGTCGCCAGTCAACTCTCCAGCGACCTACACGGCCGTCTGCGCCGACCCGTTGGAGAGCGAACCGCGTATGGCCGCGGAGCCTCCCGCTTGGGGGGACCCCATGCTTGTGGAGATCGTCGCCTCTGTTTCGCACCGCGTCTCTTGCGGACGTCCGCTCCTCGCCCCCACCCCTCCGGTGCAGCTGACCGGGGGGGGCTGAGTTGGTGGCGGCGGAGCTCGCGACCTCTTGCCGCTGTCGCCGGCGATCCAGAGGCCCCTCCGTTACAAGAGGAACTTGCTGCTCCCGCGAGTCCCTCCAGCCCCCCGTCGACGAGGCCACCGCCATCGCAAGAACGGCGAAGGGAGCTTGAAGACGGATATGCGTGCCGTTGCCATCGCCAATTCTCAAGTCGGGCCACGCCTACGCCGTGCACGCACTCCAGCCTCCACCCACACCCTGCGTCGTAGTGGCCGTATTGCCGCACAACCTAGGGCTGCTAATGCGACCTTGCAGGCCCAAGCGGTGTTGCTGCGAAAGTTGGGCTGCGAAGTGGACGCGGGAGAGGCTCCAGCTGTCATCGAGGAGAAGGTCAGAACCCTCTTTAGGCAAGGCATGCCGCCGGCCAAGCGGCGCCGTTTCGAGATGTTTCTTGATGGACGTTTTGACCTCTCCGCCATGGAGCTCAATTTGGAGGGGCTCGCCGTCGAGGAGGCCTAGTGCAGCTTACGGTCAGCTGTTTTGTCGCAAATTGGGCACCATGTAATCCCACGTGTTGTATCCAGTAGTGGTTAGGTTTCGCTTCGGTAACTGTTTGGTTACCGTTGCTTCTTGTATTTTGAACTTTATTCTGCTTAATGAAATACGCGCAACGGCGCGGTCTTAAAAAAAAAATTCTTCCAAAAATCAAGCACAGATGCATGGACATTCAGCTACAGCACTACTAGACAAGGGTCTGCATCGTATGTTGAGCGCATGAAATTCTTTCCATACAAATGAAACTGTACTGTTTCAACTGAAAAAAATATCTTGAATTCCCACACGTTTTCAATCGAAGGCCTTCGTTCTTGGTGTAATAAATTTGGTCAGTAGCGTGACGTGAGGAATCAGCAAAACATGCTAAAATGGACATGTGTGCCAGTTACTTCCTGAAAAAAATAATTAATCCTAGATAAACTTTCTAAAGTTTGATCAAATTTATAGATAAAAGTATTAATATTTGTGATACAAAATAGATGTATTTGAAAATAGTATCTAAAAATAAATCCCAAGAGTATACAAGTCTGTCCTTGTCCCTTGGATTTCTAGTCCATCCCTTTTTTCTTTAAGCATGATACTCGATCCTTCTTATTTTATTTTAATTTATTTGCTTGCCTTGCCACATCAAATTTCTTTTCAGATGGACATGCATTAATAAATGACTATACATCCAACCGATCGAGCCAAGTGGAGAAATGCTTGTTATAGCGTGGACCCATGACCCCAAGTCAGTCAACGTGATTACGACGCCTCTGGCCTTGGTCTAAACACGTTCTTTTTCTAACCCGTGGAATATACTTGTTCTTTTCTAACCCCTGGAATAGGGTGTTGGCGTCGAAATTTAGCACTGTCAACAAGGACATGTTATTAATTGGCCGAATGTGTATGTGCAGATTTACTTGGACTGAGCCCAAGTCAGTCAACGTGATTACGACGGCTGTCTCCCCTGTTCTAAACATATTTTGACCCACGGAATGGGGTGCTGATTTTCAAATTTACTCGGCTTGGTCGGCGAAACAAATATGGTCACTGACCTGATTGGCTGACTATAACTCGATCGGCTCGGTTAGCCGGAAGCGTACGATAACTCATCGATTGGCTGAGTGCATCGACTCAGATTTGTTGGCCAGATGCATATAGTTACCCACATTGGTTGTCCCGGCAAAAGATTTACTCGGCTCAATAGGCTCAGTGTTTTAACCTAATTATATATATTGAGAGTTTTATTTGATCGAGGATGTGAAACTGCTGTTAGTAACAAACATGCATGTATGGGAGTGTGTGGAGTATACAAAGTTTTTTACCAATCTACTCCCTCCATCTCTAAATACAAGTCGTTCTGGCATCCAACGCTACTACCAAGGACGAAGGAAATTGACCTGCATGCCCCTACTCCACTACTCCATCCATCGTCATTCTCTCTCCTCCTTGCGTCCTCTGTTTGGTCATCTCCATCGGCTCAGGCAACGCAATGGGAGGGAACGAGCGGATCGAGGAGGGAGCAGGGGGCTGTTGGTAGGTTGTAGAGTCTAAAACGACATCTTTACGAGACAAATTTTGAACCCCAGAACGACCAGTATTATGAGATGGAGGGAGTATACGCTGTGTACTGTTGGTCTACGTGTGTATTTCTACAAAGGGAAGACGTACATGTAACTCCGAGGATACGTTTGGGTGCATAAACATAGATCGGCCAAAGGTCATGTAAGTCTGGGAACATCCAGCGGTGACCAGCTTCACCTTGCCGATGATTTTGATCAGGCGTCACACTACTACCTATTTGATTTTCCGTAGCGTTTTTTTTATTTTCCGCAGCGGTTTTCAAACCCGCCAAGAAGGGAAGGTCACCGTAAATGGATGGATTAATCATGGAACAAAAAAAGGACTAGATCCAGGCCCAAATGGGACCAGATTTGGGCTTGCTGCTTGGGTTTTGGAGCTCACCGGCGGTGTGTCCACGCCGTCAGCGTTCGCACTGCTAGGATCCATCGGGGGTCCACCACGAGCCGCTGCGCCGCCGAGCCACCGGGATCGATCCGCCCGCCAGAGCCTGGCCGCCGCGTGCAAGGAGGATGGCCCACCACGCCGCTTCGGAACTGCCGAGATCCACCGAGATCCGCCGCCGGAGCTACCGAGATCCGCCGCTAGGAGCCTGGCCGCCGCGCCATGGCTTCCCCGTGTGCCGACGGGAGGGCGCCCGCGTGCCGCCCAGCGCCATGGCCTCCTCGGCGCGCACCACCGCAAGGGAGGACGGCCCCGCGCCCGTCGGATCCGCCTCCGGATCTGCGAGCGCCGGGGCGCAACGCCGCCGTTCACGCCGCCCGGCCGACACACACCATGGAGGGGAGGTAGTGGGGACCAGCAATGGAGGGGAGTTGGGCCCACGAGGGGGGGGGAGATGTCGATCCATGGGAGAGAGGAGACAGGGAGATGGCGGCCACACGGGAGGGAGAGAGAGAGAGGGGAGTTGTTGGGAGAGAGTGAGGGAGTGGGTCAAACCCTAACACTTGTTTATATACGAGACAAACCATCTCGGACCAATATGGGCTTTTGTCTGGGACACATTTACGTGGCGGACCGCCCGGTTAATTGAGACATTAACCGTGACGGTTTTTTAAATAAATGTTGCCGTTAATATTTTGCAAGTGTCTTGTAAAAGATTTTTAGTGTCAGTAAGGGCTCGATCTTCAACGTATGTTAGACTCGACTAAATTATGAGAGTCCCACACTTACGCATTAACTGTATGAAAGTGCAAGAGGTGCAGCTAAGTCATATGAGAAAAGTCCAATACAGACTGAAAATGTGCAGTATGCAATTAAGGAGCTTGGAAAAGTCACATTAGACTGCTTGTCAGTGGACACACGACGACCCCAAGTCTTTTTTTTTTTTTGAAACATAACCGGGGGGGGAGAGTTTCCCCACCTTTCATTTCAAAACACTCACGCACCTAGTCAACGCTAGGGCGTAAGAGAGTTTTTACAAATGCCGGGAGATACAGGATCTTATGTACTCGCACCAGCCTATAAGGCCGTTTACATGAGTATGGGGAGACGCTTTCTCCAGATTACTAAATCATCACAAACCTTAGACAAAACTTGCCGGCTACAGAAATTTTCATGATGAAAAACATGGCCGTTGCGCCCATCCCAAATCCGCCAAAAGAATGCTGAGGAAGATCCAAGTCATTCAAAGTGATTACGACGCCTCTTTCCGTACAATACACATATTATACCCCATGAAATGGGGCATTGACATAGAAATTTGGCAGCATGAAAAATGGACATATTAATTGTCCGAGAACATAAATTCACTCAGAGGTTGCCCACAGCACGGCAGATGGAACCTATAGTCACTCGACTTGGTCGGCCAAGAAGAAATATAGCCACTCGATCATCTTGATTGGACAAGTGCATCAACTCAGTTTGATTAGCCATAAATAATTAATAAGATCATCAATCTTTATCTTTTTTTTGAAAGATCTGGAGGGGCCGGAGCCCCTACAGTGATATATTAAAATATAAAAAGAGAGTATACAGGCCAACTACAACAAGAAAATGGGGGGAACGGAAATCATCATTCTTTATCGTTTTCAAAAAGTAGCAACCTCATCAGTCTCATGGTGACATAAACCATCAGAGTATCTCTTAAGTTGGACCATGAAACGACCTTCAGAAGATGGAAATGATGTCATAACCAGTCAACTCTTTCCCTTACTTCCTGCGACCAGTCGACGAGCAAGCCTTGCAGTTCAGTGGGTGCATGTGTAGCCCATATGTCAAGGAAGCGAGCAACCCAGTTTGTTAGACGCTCCAACTCCTCATCCTGTCCTTGCAACAGCTTCCTTCTCTTAGCTCCATGACACTTTCGTTGCGTGCTTGGCCTTAAGATGTTTTCTTTTTCAATCTGAATGTATATAGTGCCATGTTTAGACCTCCAAAACATTTGGTAGACTTTCGCTTCCTCATTCTGGCAGAAGTAATCTATTGCCTTTGGCAGCATGATCTCCTCAAGTTGACCCAATATAAAATCTGTTTCCAAACAATCTTGCTCCTCACTGTAGATAGCCTCTATTGCAGGAAATTGGTCCACAAACATGTCTTCTGCAGAACCATGTGGTGCAAAGAGATATCTAACTTTCAGATATGGATAATTGTGGAGAGAACCATTATATGCAGGAACCAGGGCTCTCCCTTTTTTGCACTCCGTGAGTGAGACTTGGCACTGAAGACTTACATCAATAACCGGTTCTAGAGAAACATGTGGTAATCCAGATGTGTAGTCTAGCTTGCTGCCATGACAAACCTTGTGGTTATCATGCTTCTTGCAACATAATGGGTTTGGACGAAACAATCTTGTGCCAAGTAAGTGAAGATTGTGCATATATTCATTCTGCTGTGAAGCAACATATGGTACCCATGACCATGAGAAGTCATGAGTAGGTAGTTGCATAAGTTCATTCCTAATATTTTCAACCGTAGACTTGAAAAGAGGGGCAAACAGTTGTAAGCATCTAATTACAATTCCAACTATGTTCGTACTCTCGAAAGCTGTACTGTTACTGTAAGGAAAAAATCATCATGTGGAATATTATGATCTTTCTGCATGAAGTAAAGCCTACCTACTATTCCATGATCTGCAATAACAAATGGTGCCAACTGTAAAAACAAAGGGCATTTGTTTGCCCTAATGATTCTATGTTGTAGCATCTTGCCAAAGCAAGAAGGTGCCCGATAAGAGGGTCAAAGGCCATGATACAACGTGGCGTGCCACCAAGTTCTAGTAATCTCAAAAACTCGCTAGCACCATCAGCAAACCACTCGAATCTTTGAACAATAGATTTGTTCAAGTCGGTGTTGTCATGGTTAAAGACAGAAGAAATGAATGACCCGGTAGCATGCACCACCCGCTTAGGAAGGGAGTAATTACTTACTTCCATTTCTGCGTGTTCTTCATCTAGGATTCTCTTCCTATATTGGCAGTGCAGCGTGTCACGCACTCTTGAGCAGCACAACTAAGCTTCCTACGCCCAACGCAACAAGGATGTATCGTTGATATCCCACTTATCGATGTCCGAAGAACAGCCTCCAGGCTGATGTGTGCCATCTCTAGCCTCTCAAGGATTCTGAACTCCATTAAGTTCTGTTTGTCCTCATATTTCACGAAGTAGACCGGACAAGAGTTTGCTAACCCGACTCTGAACAACCGCAGAACCGACAATCTCCGCCATTAGGATTCAAGCATCTGCAGTATCCCTTTCCCCGATCATGATATTCAACATGTAACAAGATCAATGAGAGATTATGTACATGAACTTTGGATCACAGGCAATGATTTAGCTTAATGGGATGAAGAACCTACGTACCTTTGAATGAATTGCAAGGACGTGAATGGTGGACAGGTACCCCGTGTATAGATATGTCTTGAAAGGGACATCACACCACCTGTTATAATGAGAACTTAAATGTAAGACAAGTGCAGTCCAAGGCTTTGAGGGGGAAGTGGTAGACAAGCCTCGATAGCAAAGGCTTATGTGTTGTATGGTAAGAATCTCTAGCTACTCATTTGCATGTTTGAATACAGTATTTAATAGGGAATAAGTGGACAAAAGTGGAAGAGTAGCATTCAAGTTACCGAAAATCAAATGGAGAATCATGTGGTAACAAACAACGATCGGAAAGAAGGTCAAATACCGCGTGTAGCGCCGAGCCGTGAGTCGAACGGCACCAAAGGACAAGATATAATAAAGATACTTGATCTTTGTCGATCATTTCCATGCACATTAGTCTAATGAACTATTTTCATTACCAACGGACTACTTTCAAAATATTTGTGATACAAAATAGATTTATTTGAAAATAGAATCTAAGGATAAATCCAAGAGTATACAAGTCTGTCTTTGTCTCTTGGATTTATAGTCCATCACTTTTTTTCATTAGGCATCACTACTACAAAAAAAAATTTTTACAAAGCACTTGCAAAACATTAACGGTGGCGGTTATTTAGAAAACCACCACGGTTAATGTCCCTATTAATGTTGACACAAAACTAGGGTTCTGCGCCAAGCACACCGGGAGGGCCTTGGACGCCCACCTAAGGTTGCAATCAACCTTGGAGCAGCGAGCACCGCAGCGTGATCGACCCACGAACGATCAAGAGACCGTTAGGGCCAATGTAGAGCTCGGTGGACGGCCGGAAGAAATTCCAAACGCACCTCTCGGGAAGACCCGTCGGGAGGATGCATGTGAGGGATGCCCTAGGACTAGCAAGGCTGCCTAGGACGCCAATGAAATTCGTGAGAATGCCCCCGAAACAGCGTAGTAGAGGGAAGTTGACCTACAAGAAAGACGATAGTAGATGTGTTTGTCAATTGGATGTAGATGGGATCAAATTGGCCATGAACCTCTTTATTATATAGAGGGGGTGGTCTTATCCTTTAGGAAACCGTCCTTGGATGTTTCCAATCTCCAAAAACCGACCCAAACACGATTAGGAAAAAGATTGGTTCGATCGTGACGGACACGACACGCCGCGTGTTGATCGGACTCTAGAATCGGGCCTACCGGACCGGCCGCTAACGCCCCTGTCGATTCCGAGAGCTCAAATCGTGTTGCGGCGCGGCCGCCGACCGGACGCTCGACTAGACGCACAACCGGACGCGGCGAACAATGATCGGACGCTCCGGTGGCTAGCGTCCGGTCTCTTCCGTAAAGCCCCGAAACGTGCCCTTTTGACCCGACGCACGGGTGATTGGGGGGACACTCGCCGCCAACGTCCGATCACTTCCAAGAGAGGCCTGTTTTGATCTTCCTCCAAAATTTACCGCGCCTCGGACCTCAAAAATATGACTAAGTCTAGAAATTTGCTATGCCTTAGACCAAGCCAATTTTGGGTGTCAACATCATGGCAGTTATAATAACTTTCATGGTAAGTCGATTAACCGTGGTGGTTTTAATAAAAAAACCGCCACGGTTAATGGGGCCCGGAGTTCCAACCCACTTGACAATGAGCGGCCCATTCAGCCCAATAAGAACACTCGATGTATATAAGCCGAGGGAGTGAACCCTAACTCATCCCCCCTCTCCACCCCACGGCCTCACACACTCTATCTCCCTACCCACTCTCTCACTCCCCCGCTCCTCTCTCCCCGAGCACTCTTTCAAAAAAAGCCACCACCCCCCACCCCTCCCTCCTCTCGCCGGCGGCACGCAACGGCCGATGGCATGGCGGCAGCGGCGGCTCGTGGTCGCACGAGCTCGCAGCATCGGCGGCGCCAGCGCACGGGCCGGCGGCGCTCGGGCTCGCCCGCTAGATCCAAGCCACCGGTTGATGGCACGGCGGCGCGTGGCGGTTCACGGCCACGAAGCGCTAGAACCCGCCGTCCAGCGTCGAATCCGGGGCCCCGTGGCGGCGTGGGGTTCCCGGCAGCCCGCGCCCCGAGGCTCCCCGGCGGCGGTGGTGGTTGGCGGCGGCGGCACCGAAACCCCTAAGCGGCCCGACGGCCCGCATCTAGGCCCGTTAGGGTTTTCGGATTGGGTTTATAATTTTTTTGTTTTCTTTATTTATTAACCGTGATGGTTTTTTATCCCTAAAAACCGCCACCGTTAGGGCACTCACAATGCAGACTCTATCGTAGAGTCTAAAACCATTTAATACCTCGGTACTGTGGACTTGGAGTCTAAATAAGACTTGGAGTCTTGGTTTTTCCCATAAATACACCGCTACATCAGCGCCACATCATCAAAAATGCAATAAATATGAAGACAATAAATACGCTTTTAGACTCTATGATAGAGTCTTCATTGTGAGTGCCCTTAATCCTCTCATTTATGGTGACCCTAGCTCGTGGCGCCGCCACCATTAATAAAAAAAACTGCCACGGTAATAAGAAAAGCGTGGTAGTGCATGATACTCGATCCTTCTTATTTTATTTTAATTTATTTGCTTGCCTTGCCACATCAAATTTCTTTTCAGATGGACATGCATTAATAAATGACTATACATCCAACCGATCGAGCCAAGTGGAGAAATGCTTGTTATAGCGTGGACCCATGACCCCAAGTCAGTCAACGTGATTACGACGCCTCTGGCCTTGGTCTAAACACGTTCTATTGATCTTTTCTAACCCGTGGAATTCTCTTCTAACCCGTCGAATAGGGGTGTTGCCGTCTAGATTTAGCACTGTCAACAAGGACGTGTGCTGCGCCGCCGGGGGCTTTGCCCCACGGTTTCAGATTAAAAAAAAAAAGGACGTGTGCTAGAGGAGGTGAGAGACGCTTCTCAAAACACAGTGCTAGACGAGATTATTCCGCGGGGGCACTTCCAGCTCGCGGAGAGAAAAACAAAGAGTCTGTTCGGCTGCTCTTTTCTCGACTTGTTTCGAATTATTTTCTCTCACACAATACTTAGATTTTAAGCTAAATAAACGAAATTTGTTTATTTATTAACCGTGGCAAGATTATTTCGCTTATTTGGCTTAGAATCTAAGTTAACATGGTTAGGATGGTTCTCTAGCTCCCTGCTCTAAACATATTCTAACCCACGGACGGGGCGTTGATTTTTAAATTTTCACCGCTTTGTGGGCCAAACAAATACGGTCACTGACCTGATTGGCCGAGTATAACTCGGCTCGGTTAGCCGGATGCGTACGATAACTCGATTTGATTGGCTGAGTGCACTGACTCAGATTTGTTGGCCAGATGCATATAATCACTCACATTGTTTATCCCAGCAAAAAGATGTAATCGGCTCAAGGCTCAGTGATATATTTTGACCTAATTATATATATTGAGAATTTTATTTGATCGAGGATGTCAAACTGCTGTTAGTGACAAACATGCATGTATGGGAGTGTGTGGAGTATACAAAGGTCATGTAAGTCTGGGAAAATAAAGCTGTGGCCGGCCAGCTTCACCTTGCTGATGATTTCGATCACACGTCAGTAAGGGCTCAATCGTCCATGTAGCCCTTGGTCAAAACATGCAGTGGAAAAAGAAGATATATATAAACAACGAGCCAATTTTGCGTTCTTTATCCTACTCAAAAAAAAAAAATGCGCTCTTTATATTAGCTAGACTCGACTAAGGGCATGTTTGGTTTATGGGACTAGGGACTAGGGACTAAATGGGACTAAAGATTAGTCCCTAGTCTCTCCCAAGAGTCTATTGAAATAGGGACTAATTGAGACTAAAAATTAGGGCCTGTTTGGTTCCCAAGAGTCTAGGGACTATGGACTAATTTTTAGTCCCATTTAGTCTCTAAATAACCAAACATAAGGACTAGGGACTAATTTTTAGTCCCAATTTCACTAGACTCTTGGGAGGGGCTAGGGACTAATTTTTAGTCCCTATTAGTCTCTGGTCCCTAGTCCCTCCATCCAAACATGCCCTTAGTCTCTAGTCTCCATGTTTGGTAATTTAGGGACTAAATGAGACTAAAAATCAGTCCCTAGTCTCTTGTCCCATGGAAACCAAACAGGCCCTATTATGAGAGTCCCACGCTTACGCACTAACTGAATGAAAGTGCAAGAGGTGCAGCTAAGTCATATGAAAAGGGTCCAATACAGACTGAAAATGTGCAGTATGCAATTAAGGAGCTTGGAAAAGTCACATTAGACTGCTTGTCAGTGGACTCACGACAGTCAAAGTGATTCTGACGCCTCTTTCCGTGCAATACAAATATTCTACCCCATGAAATGGGGCATTGACATAGAAATGTTAAATTTGGCAATGCGGGACATGATCGGAATAAGTAGGGCAGTAATTAATTTGGCCATGCATATCAGTTTTCCATCCATGTGTAGGCACAGAAAGGGATAAACAAAGCAAGTCCCACAGATAGACCTGTGCACCGGGCCATGCCGCCGCAGCCGTGGCTCGCGCTCCGGCGTGCTTTCGTGATCGTCGGGGCGCCCGGGCCGCCGGGGGCGTGCCGGCAGCACGGCGTGCCACCGTGCGGGGCGTGCCGAGCTGGAGGCTGGAGGACGGGGAGAGCCGTCGGGGACGCCGGAGGCATGGAGAGCCGCGCCGCCGCCGCCGACGATGGAGTAGGGAGGCGAGGAGTCACGCCGCTGAGCGCGTGGTCGCCTTCGTAACTCGCCGAGGCTCCCGCAGCAGCAAAGCGCGGCAGCGGGCCGGGGAGCTTGGCCGCTGAGGAGCTTGGCCTTGGCTGGCGTGGCGGCGGGGAAGTAGCGCCACGCGGGCGGCAGCGTAGTAGATGGGGATGGGAAACACGGGACGAGGGTGCCTGGTGAGTTAGTTTCCTTGTTGTCATGGGCGATGGGCCTTGGCGGCCTTGCTGCTTGGGCTGTTGGTGTTGACAAGATTTAATCACCGGGCCAGACAGGCCGTGCCTAACCGGCCTCGCTGGGGTGGCGGCCCAGGCAGGACACGCCCACCGGGCCGGGCCGGCACGGCACGGTACAGGCCGGGCCGCGCCCGGGCTCGGGCCGCGGGCTGTGCTGCCGGGCTCGGCTGCATGCCCATATATACCCACAGATATATATATTCTGAATAATGGGTATTTAACAGACATTTAACTATAGTCAAATAATGTTCCACACATTACAAATAAGTCATCATATATTTGTTTATGATGAAGAAACAGCTTGTAGAAGCCATAAATAATTAATAATATCATCATTCTCTATCCTTTGTCAAAAAGTAGCAACCTCACCAGTCTCATGGTGACTTAAACCATCTGAGTGACTTAATTGGGACCATGAAACGACCTTCAGACGATGGAAATGACGATTCATAACCGGTCAACTCTTTCTTCAGTGAATTGCACGAGCTTCATGCCCTCTTCTAAGTATTTTCTCAAAAAAAAAAGATCAAATGCTGACTGGTAAGCACGACCATACAGTGTTCCTTTCCTGTAAAACTCCATTTGCATCCTTTTATTTGTCCATCCATTCCTTTACCTGTCCATGTCCCTCATCGATCCACTGTACATATATGATCAAGAATTTCAAACGGCAGTGGTTTGCTGCTCATGTCGTTCCTTTACCTTCTGCGACCAGTCTATGAGCAAGTTTATTCAAAAAAAACCAGTCTATGAGCAAGCCTTGCAGTTCAATGGGTGCAAGTGTAGCATATATGTCAAGGAAGCGAGCGACCCAGTTTGTTACACACTCCAACTCCTCATCCTGTCCTCGCAACAGCTTCCTTCTCTTAGCTCCATGACACTTTCGTTGCGTGCTTGGCATTAATATGTTTTCTCTATCAATCTGAATGTATATATTGCCATGTTTAGACCTCCAGAACATTTGGTAGACTTTCGCTTCCACATTCTGGCAGAAGAAATCTATTGCTTTTGGCAGCATGATCTCCTCAAGTTGTCCAAATATCAAATCTGTATCTAAACAATGTTGCTCCTGACTGTAGATTGCCTCTATTGCAGGAAATTTATCCACAACAAACATGTCATAAGAGCCATGTGGTACAAAGTGGTGTCTTACTTTCAGATATGGATAATTGTGTAGAGAACTTTTACATTCAGCAACTGAGGATCTCCCTTTTCTCCACTCCGAGAGTGAGACTTCGCACTGAAGACCTACATCAATAACCGGTTCTAGAGAAACATATGGTAATCCAGATGGGTTGTCTAGCTTGCTGCCATAACAAACCTTGTGCTTATCATGCTTCTTGCAACATAATGGGTTTGGACGAAACAATCTTGTGCCAAGTAAGTGAAGATTGTGCATATATTCATTCGGCTGTGAAGCAACATATGGTACCCATGAGAAGTCATGAGTAGGTATAAAAGTCGCATAAGTTCCTTCCTAATATTTTCAACCGTAGACTTGAAAAGAGGGGCAAACAGCTGTAAGCATCTAATTACAATTCCAACTATGTCCGTACTCTCCGAAAAGCTGTACTGTTACTGCTAGGAAAAAATTATCATATGGAATCTTGTGATCTTTTCGCATGAAGTAAAGCCTACCTACTGTTCCATGATCTGCAATAATAAATGGTGCCAACTGTAAAAACAAAGGGCATTTGTTTGCCCTAATGATTCTATGTTGTAGCATCTTGCCAGCAAGAAGGTGCCCGATAAGGGGGTCAAAGGGCATGAGACACCGCGGGCGTGCCACCGAGTTCTAGTAATCTCAGAAAACTCGCTAGCACCATCAGCAAACCACTTTCGAATCTTTGAACAACAGATTTGTTCAAGTCGTTGTTGTTATGGTTAAAGACAGAAGAAACGAATGACCTGGTAGCATGCACAACCCGCTTAGGAAGGGAGTAATTACTTACTTCCATTTCTACATGTTCTTCATCTAGGATTCTCTGCCTACATTGGTGCAGCGTGTCACTGCACTCTTGAGCAGCACAACTAAGCTTCCTACGCCAACGCAACAAGGATGTATCGCTGATATCCCACTTATCGATGTTCAAGAATAGCCTCAGCCCTGATGTGTGCCATCTCTAGCCTCTCGAGGTTTCTGAATGCATTTGAGTTCTGTTTCTCCCCATATTTTTGAATCAGACTAGATAGGATTTGGCTAACAGACTCCTGGACAACGGCGGAACCAACAATCTTTTCCATTAGGATAGAAGTACCTGCAAAAATATTCCTTCCTTGTTCAGGATATTCAACATACAGCAGTCCTAATTGATATTAGATACAAGAACATTGGATCACAGGCAATGATTTAGTTTAAAGGGGGTAAGAACCTACCTTTGATTGAATTTCAGACGTGAATGGTGGACCTATCCTGGTAGCATTGCGTGGTAAGATGAGAACTTAAAGAGAATCTTGGTCAAGAAGTCTCGGTCAACGATAAGCTACCTATTTCATATTGAATGGAATAGGCCAACCGTCATGAAGTTGAGAGGCAACACGCGACGGCCACAGCAGGCGGCGCCGCTAGGTAAGATAAGAACTTAAACAGAAGACAGTGCTGTCCAAGGCTTTGAGGGGGGAAGTGGTAGACAAGCGAAAAAGCAAAGGTTTATACGTTGTATGGTTGATGCACTCTCAGAAAAGGAATTTTTGTCAAGTCTTCGCCAATGGTAAGAATCTCTAGCTACTCGATCTGTTGCATGTTTGAATGCAGTATTTAACAGGGAATAATTAAGTCACTACAGGAATCGGCCGCTTTTGCCGAAAGTGCAGAGCGCACTAGGCAAAGGCACTTTACGCGACACCAAGCAAAGGCATTGCCGAAGCGCTAAACTCGGCGAACCCCACTCGGCAAAGAATCTTTGCCGAGTCATTCTTGCCGAGTGCCAAATGTCGCGCAATTGGCAAAGGGTTCGCCCGAGTGCCATGTCGTCAGTGCTTTCGTAATTGAACGTCGACCGCTATATCAGGGGCGTCCCTTTGCCGAAAGTGCCAAACGTCGGGCACTCGGCAAAGATTTGAATTTTTGAAAAACTTTGCCGAAAGTGTTATGTCGGTACTCGGCAAACTGTTAATTTTACCAAAAAAAAATAAACTTTGCCGAGTGTAATATTGCCGCACTCGGCAAAAGTTATGGTCACTTTGCCGAAGTGCCGTCCATGCACTCCTCGGCAAAGCTCGCAATTTTTTGTCGCAGGCACCTCGGCAAAGCTGGGATTTTTTTTTTTTTTTGTGCATTTTCGTTGATTGTTGCTGCAAATCAACATATACATATACCATAAGCATTCATATATACACATAAACCACATATATCACCAATTCACATATATAGTCCACATATATCACAAATTCACATATATAATCCACATATATCACAAATTCACACATATAGTCCAACATCCAAACGAAATTCAACATGTCCAACATCCAAACGAAATCTAACATGTCCAACATCGAAACGAGATCCATCACAAATTGCAACATGTCCAACATCCAAAAGAAATCCATCACGGTGCCATTGTGTCGAACCTAATCACCACCAACTCAACTTCACTAACCCGACCGTGGCCTCCCCGGTGCGAAGAGTGTGAGGGGCCCTCACCTTGCCCCGGATACCACCCATGCTGCGGTGCCGATTGGTACGCCCACCCGTGGTGTGTAGGAGGGACGTGTGGGAAGCCCGTAGTGTGGCCGCTACGTGCCCGAGGAGGAACGCCACCGCCACGTGTACCGTGGAGTCGGGCCAACCGGATGGGGTGGAGAAGGGCCACCGGAGGAGTCGGGTTCGAACCCGCCGACAGTGGCTGCATAAAGGAGAGGCGATCTCATTAGTAATCGTAGGATGGCCGCACAAGCCAAAGAAATAAACAACAACATATACTCACCTGAGTCCCTACAGGAGGAGGAACGGGAAACGGGGGGTGGAGCGAATAGCGAGGTAGGCAACGGAGGCAGGGTCACACCCGGATTTGAGGCCCCGGAAGAAGGCCGCCACGTCCCGCATCCGACGCGACCGAGTATTGCCGGTATGCCTCCAACTCCCGCCGATGGGCCTCGCCCCGGGCCGCCCGCCCGGCCTCAAAGTCCGCCGCCCGGGCCGCTTTGCCGGCCTCCAACTCGCCATCCGGCCTGCAATATTACACCCGTAACGTTGAAACAATGCATAGGCAGCGGACATGTGTAAAACCAAAGTGAACGATTTAATGAAACCGTAATTATTCAAACTCCCGCATCATCTCGCGTGGAGCTCTGGCTGCCGAGGTGCTATGGGGATGTCGGAGGAGGTCGTGCTCCTTGAGCGAATCTCGCTCAGCCTATGAACGGAGTGTCGATCGCTGTTGGCCATCTAGTACCGGCCGCGGCCGCCCCCCTCCTCCCAACCTCATCACCGTGCGTGTCTGGGGGCGGTGGGTGGATCGGAAGTCATCCCCATAGCGCCGCTTTGCCGGGCGCATCGGGTAAGCTTGGGGTAGACGCGCGGGCGTTGGTGTACGCGGCCCCCTTCGCCGGTCGTAGACGTTGTCCTTGTCGGCCGCTCTCGCCGCTTTGTGAGTCAAGGAGAACCCCGCGCACTCGCGATGTGCCGGGCCTTCATGCGAAGCGGATCGCGAGGAGAACACAGAGATGGTTAGAAGTGAAGAGATTTGAGCGCTTGAATAAAAAATCAACAGAATCGCACTCCATCTATCCATATACACCGGGAGGGGCACGCCCTTGGTGGTGTGGCTTCCCTTCCATCTCCAAGCGACATCTTCGACGAAGTCTCTTGGTCTCGTGACGTCTCCTCCAAGAGCCACTTGTCCACAATGGCCTCCCAAAGAGTCCTTGTACTTGCCGCACCACCCCTGACACATCCGCATGACATAGCAGAGGATGAATGGAAGCCCGCTTATTTTTCATTGAAGGAATCGAGAATAAATGCGTTACGAACCCTGGATGTCTTGGTCCCCGGGTGAGGTCGGTCTCTCTCGGAGCATCATCTCCCTTGCTTCATTCTTCCTCACCACCTTGCCAAGCACGTCGGCGTTGAAGGAGATGATGCAACCGACACGTGCCTCATGGTACCGGTCCTTGAGTCGGTCTCGCGGACCTTGTCCTCGCACTCTAGCGCCACCGCCTCTTGCCCCCCGCCGCACGCGTGAAGTAATTCTCGCATACGACAACACGTATCATTCTATTATTTAAAAATATAGTATTTAAACAACGTGAAGTAATCCCGCATACGAGACTCACCCGAACTCCGTCTTGATCTTCCCGGCAAGGGCGCCCTCCTCCACGCCGCACGGTGCTCCCACGTATAGGGCGTTCCCTCACCGCCCGACGGTCACCGTGCCGGGGTAGTTCGCTTTAATCGAGAGGCTCGGATGCCATTGATATGGCGAACTCCCCTCCGCTTACAATCTTCCGATTCATCGCGACGAGCCATTAAGATGAATTGTTAGTCCGAAGTTCAATTTTCAACATGTCATATGAACAAGTAGTGCAAATATCAATGGCTACTTACTTGTCACCGTTGAAATCTCATGTTTGGTTTTGGAAATTGATGACGACACTTGTGGACTAATCCTTTGCTTTAAGTGTGTGACTTAAGAAAGGATTAGGTGGATGACAAGGAGCATGATGATCATGAACATGGACGATGATGATGGACATGATGGATCGTCAAGCTCGGTGATCGGGCTTGAGAGGAACCCGGGAGATCAAGGCAAAGGTATACTTGATAGGGTTTTTCTTTTCGGTGATCAAGACACGATAGAGCGTGTGATCACACTATAGGATAGATAGCCGACTATCAAGAGGGATGTCGCGACAATCCTTGCATGAAGTGCTTCTAGGTCCAATTGACTTGCATATTGCATTTAGGACAATGAGAGCACTAACTTCGATCTTGCCTAACTTCTCGACGAGCTAACATGGATGATAACGTGATCATTTCGATGTGTTGGCGACCCATGGCAAGTGGCAAAGCAAGATTGAAGCAAAGAGCAAAGAAAAGAAGAAGATGGAGCTGTCGAGGCGGCCGGACGCGACGAGGTGCTGACCGGACGCGATCGACCGGTGGCTTCGTCGTCGGTGCGTCTGGCGAGAGCTCAAGCAGCGCATTTCACCGACGACGGGATCGGATCGGAGGACGGGCGCTTCCGGTCCGACCGAAATCTGGCCGACGGACGCACGAGGGGAGGGTGCCGTGCTGTGGGCCCAACCCTTGTCGGTTGTGACCGAAGCGGTGGCCGGACTTCGCGCCGGACTCGGTGGTGAGTCCTGGCCGGTCGGTCCGATCACCCTAAAAAGAGCACAATTTGAAGGCAACGGCTCTATCTCGTGGTGGAGGCTATATATATGGGTTTGCCCGGTTTCATAGTCCCTCTCTTGCACATTTGAACACTCTAACTTGCTAGTGAGCTTGTGAGACTCCTCTCCACTCATCTCCTCATCACTAATTCGGATTCTTGGTGAGATTGAGAGAGATAGAAGTGCATTGCTTGCATCAGTTGCATTTAGAAGCACTTCATCCTTGGAGAAGCCGCGGGATTCTTGTTTTCTTGGGAATTTGCCCGGTTCCCTAGCGGCTTGGAGCAAGAGGCGGTGTTGAGCTCAAGTGGAGCTTGTTTGAGGCCACACCGGTGGTGATTGTGAGGTGTCGTTCCTTACCGCGTGAGATTCGCGAAAGGAGCACTAGTGGATTGCTCGTGGCTTGTTGGACCCTCTCTTGTGATCGTTTTGCTTGAGCGCCCATAGGGGTTTTGGCACCGGCCATTGCTTAGCACACGTCAAGTGAGTGTGTCGCCACAACGAGGACTTAGCGTGCGGGCAAGCACATGAACCTCGGTAAAAATCATCGTGTCAATTGTGGGCTTGGTCGTTGGAGATTTCATATTGATCACGGTGATTGGCTTCCACCTCTACACTTCATCGCGGTATATCGATCACCCTCTCTAGCATTTACTTGATATACTTGTGTAGTTTTGCCTAGGTTGTTTAGTTGCTAATCTTGCTAGAATTGTTAGCTCCTAGTTGGTAAACTAGTTAGAATCGCTTGTTCATCTAGGAGTAATATAGCGACCTAGCATTTGTGTGGACTTAGAGATATTAGAAATATCATCTTTTGCTTGTGGCTTGCATAGATAGATTGTAGCACCGCTCATTTAGCTTCGCCTCCTTATTTACTAATCCGGTGCTTAGTGTTGTTGCAAGAATTTTTAATATGCTATTCAACCCCCCCTCTAGCCATTAGGACCTTTCAACCGTGAGGTCGAATCACCGGGCGGCGGGACAAAGGGATCGCCCCTTCGGGAGGGTTGAGGCCCCGCGCTGGTAGACCCCTGCGCCAAACTCGAGGAAGACGTCTCGGCTGGTGTCTCTTTCGGCACCGGAGTTCGAGTCTCGAAGAGGTGTGGGTCGGCGCGCGCCGACGACGGCCCCCGGCCGCCTCGACGACGGCCCCGCCCGCCCGACGAAGACACAAACTCAAGCCTCCTCGTGGGACGGCGCGACGGGCCGCGCCCCTACCGCTCGTCGGGCGTGGGGAGAGGGTGGGGGCTCGCGAGAGGGACTGGACCCCCGACGACGTTGCCGCCTTCCGCCCGGCATTTTGTCGAGTCCCCGCAAAGACAAAGAGTAAACCAATTAGTATTGCAAAATGAACGAAACATAATTGAAAGGTAACAATAATAACAAAATAGTATTACATGATTTAGAAATTATCTCCCCGAATGCCAAAAGGCGGGCATGTAGTCATCACTATCACTATCACTATTGTAATCATCAATGTCACCATCCTCATCATCCGTACGCCCTCGGCATGTGCATCGCCCTCCACAACTCCTTCGCGCACTATCCTCCATCGTTCAAGAATTTGTAAGTCCTGTGTGAAGGACAAGTCTCGCGGTGAAGCACTACCCACTTCGTCAAGGTTCAACAACACATAGAGCATGATAGTGCGCCACTCATCAAAGGACAAGTGCTTGTGGGTAGCTGCGCTTCCTCTTCCGACTTGCCCCTCCGAAAAAGGCCGAGGTTCGATGAACTCTCGGCGTTGTAACGAGGGGTAGGATTGTGGACGCCGGGTTTCTCAAGATAGTACGCCTGTGTGAAGGTCGACACCTCCTCTAGAATGTATGCCTCGCCACGGAAGGCTCAATTTTAGCTTTATTCCTGCATTTTCTCCGAAGTACCTTGAGAGCCCTCTCGATTGATAGCACCAACGGAACTACACGGGCCCCCCAATCGTGCCTCGCTCGGAAGGTGCAAAATCAGGTGTGCTGCATCGGCGAGGAAGAAGCCCGGTGGAAATATCATCTCCAACTTACGGATCAACACAAAAAGTGCAAAGACGCTCCGGATCAGCAATCGCATCCCGAGATAACTCCTTAGCACAAAGCCGGGTGGAAGAAAAAGCTCAACTCGCTAGGGACGCGCCACACCGGCTCGGAGAGGTATCCCCAGTCATCGCGGGGAAGGATCCGCTCAATCCATATGTGGAAGTCATGACTCTTCATCCCTAAGACTTTCATAGTCCGCAAGTTCACTCCCCTACCAGATTCGCCGCATACCCATCAGGGAACGATAACGTCTTCATCCACCGTAGTACTTCCTTCCTATCGGCCCTTTTGATGATGTAGTCGGCCGGGCCCTTTTTCCATCTCTTCCCAGGGCTAGGGGTCTCTATCACTAGCTTTGGTCTATCGCACATCATCTCTATGTCAAGTCTAGCCTTAACGTTGTCTTTTGACTTCTTAAGGTCCATGGTTGTTGCGAAGAGTGCCTCGGAGATATTCTTTTCTGTGTGCATTACATCGATATTGTGTGGAAGAAGAAGATCCTTGAAGTAGGGGAGATTAGTCAAGCCCGATATATAAGTCCACATGTGTGTGGTACCATATCCAACAAAACAACCTTTCTTTTCATCGATTTTGAGACCAGCTAGCTCGGCAAGGACCTCTTCACCGGTCATAAACTTTGGGATGGGGTCGGTGACTTCAACACCTTTCGTGAAGTGCTTTTTGTCTAGTCTGAATTCATGGTTCGAGGGGCAGGAATTGACGATGTTTGTCAAACAAAGAATACTTGCCACCCTTGTTCAGCCGGTGAACATCACAGCTGCGCTTTTGCATGTGGGGCAAGGGAACCTCCCATGAACACACCATGCGCTGAATATGCCATAAGCCGTGAAGTCATGCATTGAATATAGGTACCACACATGCATTGTAAAGTTCGTCTTTGTAGCTCTGGCCGATGCGTCGATTACCCCATTTTGCCAAGCATCTTGCAATTCATCCCACACCGGCCGCATGAACACACCCATATTGTTGCTGGGTGCCTGTGTATTATCAGCGTCAAGAACAGGTGCTTGAGCTCAAACATGACACCGAGGGGAAGATTGAGAGGGATCACGAACACGGGCCAACAAGTGTACGGGCCGCCAACATTCCGCACGGGTTGAACCCATCTCATTGCGAATGCTACGCATACATTTCGAGCCTCCATAGCTTTTTCGGGATATATATTATCGAAGTGCTTCCATGCATCACCATCCGATGGGTGTACCAACTTCTCGGGATCTGTATCTTTTGCCCTTCTTGTGCCATGTCATTTGTTTCGCGGACTCCTCTGTCATGTACAGCCGTTGGAGCCCTCGGTGACGAAAGGAAGGTGTCGTAGGACCATCGGGGATCTTGACTGTTTCTTCCCGCCATCACTACATTCTACCTCCACAAACCTAGAGGCTTTGCACTTTGGACAAAGGCGTTGCTTCCTTGAGGTCTCCCTAAATAGGGACGCACCCCTTTGGACAAGCATGGTACGACTCATACGGCATCTTGAGTCCACGAAGGAGTCTCGTGACTCGTGACGTGTTCTTCGGGCAGACGTGACCCTGGAAGCGGTTGCCAATAATCGACAACAGGTGTCGGCCGTCTCGACTAATGCTCATTGCGACTTCAACGCTATAAGGCGTGAAATGGCATCCAGCTTCGTAACCATTGTCTTCTCGTGAAGGGGCTGCTGTGCCGCCTCCATCATCTCGTAGAACGCCTTTGCGGTTTCCTCAGGTTCCTCCTCCAATCCTTCATTGAACCGTGCATCGTGAAAGTCCGCCATCATGTCCGCCATCCCGACATCGCATCATAGTCCTCGAGGAGGGGCCTCACCACGCCCTCTCTAATACGATCGACTTCACCGTGGAAGATCCAGCGGCTATAGTTTGGGACGAATCCGTGCTTGAAAATATCTTTGCCCATTTCAACCTTTTGTTTCTTTTTCTTGTTCTTACATTTGCTGCAGGGACACGAAATCCGAATAGACCCTTTAGCAGCTGGGCCAAATGCATGCTCCAGAAAGCATCGGTCCCCTAATCCATTCAAGGCTCTTACTTGTGAAGCCCGTGTGTACATCTACTCACACGGTTATCCATCATCGTCATACGCCCATGTCGGGGAGCCATATAACCAGCAATTGCATCTACACGGCCTTCCTACCATCTAATAGGTGAGGGATAGGTCCTAATCCCACCCGAGGATGCATAGACAAGGTTAGCTTCCATGCTCCGCTCCTATCCGACATGGAATTTGGGACACCTCCCAGCTGTTCTCCCGATACACGTCCCGGCGGGGAGAGTGTGTATCCAGGAGAACAACGGGAGGTGTCGAAAATCCGCTCGGACGGGAGCCGAGCATGGATGCTAACTCATCTACGCATCCACGGGCTGTCCAAAAAAACGTGGACAATCCGGAAACAGATACGGTCGCAGATATGCACGGATGCGCATACCAACGCCTCGTATCTCTTTCGGACGGAGACGCCTAAGCGGGTCGCGCTATGTAAGACAACTATAAGGACAGGAGGTGATTAATACCTACGGTGTCGGTGGAGACGCGGTGCAGCAAGACCCGCTTGGCGCCCACGAGGACGATCGGGGTCGGTCCTCCTAAAAAAAGGGAAAAAATAGTTATTATCGACTCAAATTTTCTTCGGCAAAAGACCTCCCCGCACCGGGAGGTTCCCAAAAACCTGCAAAAAAACATGGCACGAAGGCCAACAACCACATATATATACCGAACATGGGCACGAAGGCCAATAACCACCAATATACCAACAAGAGCCATTTACTTTACTTCTTTTTCCAATTAGATGAAAGTATTCAAGTAGTACAAGAACAATTACTACTAACCCTACAACTACTACTAACAACTACTAACACTACTAATACTAACCCTACAACTATTTACTAACTACTACTACTAACCCTACAACTAACACTACTAACTACTAGTACTAACCACTACTAACCACTACTACTAACCACTACTAGAAGGATAGGGCTTACCTTTGGCTCACCAAGCAAAGAAAGACGAACACCGCAAAGAACACGAAGAACGACCCACCGGCGCCGATCACCTTCTTCCTCCTCTCCTTCCTCTTCTTCCTCCCCCCCCTTCCTCTTCTTCCTCCTCTCCTTCCTCTTCTTCCCTTCCTCCTTCTTCCTCCTCTCCTTCCTCTTCTCTCCCCCCCCCCCTCTCCTTCCTCTTCTTCCTCTTCTTCCCTTCCTCCCTCTTCCTCCTCACCTTCCCCTTCCTCTCTCTTCCTCCTCACCTCGCCGACGGGGACGGGGCCGGCCAGCGACGGGGTGGGGCCGAAGGCGGGCCGGCGAGGCTGGCCGTGGCGCCGGCGGCGCTGGCCGGCCGCCGACGGCGGCTGCGCGGGCCCGGCGCCGGCGGATCGGGCGCGACGGGGGGGCGGCGGGCGCCCGGCGGCCACGCTAGCGCCCGGGCGAGGCCGATCGGGCGGCGAGGCGGGGTCCGGGGCGGGCCGGCCGGATCCGGCGTGGGCGGGCGGCGAGCGGTGTCCGGCGAGCCGAAAGCGCCGGGCGGCGGGCGGGCGGGCGCGGTGGTAGGTGAAATGAGGTGAAAGCTGAAATGGGGGGGGGTCGGGTCCATTATTTTCCGCTTTGCCGAGTGCCGTAACGCGCACTCGGCAAAGGTGTTTTTTTTATTTTTTTTTCAAAATCGCTTGCCGAAAGTGCCACGGCGCAAGGCACACGGTAAATCGCCCCTTTTCCGAAAGTGTCGAGATTTGGCACTTCGGCAAATTATGCATTTTTGTTGTTTTTTTCGTCCCATTTTTTTGTGTGACCTTGGTATAGTAATTACATCTCATGTTCAAAATTTGGGACAATTTCAAGTTGTTTTGCTATATTGCATGAATTATTTCTATTTTCTTGCATTTTGGACCACTCAAATTTTATTAAAACTCGGACATCTCCACACTCTCCACATGTGATCAAGTATGGGGACCTCTCGAGTTTTAGGCATTCGACGTCATATTTCAAATTTTTACCACAGCCTCCTCATGAGATGACAAGACACCTCGCCAAGTTTCGTGATTTTTAAACTTCGTTTGGATTTTATAGAATTTAAAAATACTTTTTCCCGCATGTAACTCGTCATGTTCCGACACATAAATGTTCGTAATTTCGCTGAAGTTCCCGGATTGAGCCTAAACATACGCCAAACATCATGAATAACATTTTTTGAATGACCACATTCCATTATTTCATGTACCTGCAGTTCAAATTTGAGTGGTCCAAAATGCAAGAAAATAGAAATAATTCATGCAATATAGCAAAACAACTTGAAATTGTCCCAAATTTCAAACATGAGATGTAATTACTATACCAAGGCCACACAAAAAAAATGAGACAAAAAAACAACAAAAATGCATAATTTGCCGAAAGTGTTACCAGCACTCTCAAGAAAGACCCCCGCTTTGCCGAGTGCATATATGTGAGGCACTTCGGCAAAGAATACATAGTTTGCCGAGTGCCTAACAATTTGATACTCGGCAAAGGTAGCAGAATGAGGCCGTTTCGGGTCTGTTATGCTTTGCCGAAGTGTATTATTTTGTCGACGGCAATGCACTCGGCAAAGGTAACGCTTGCCGAAAGTGGGGGACGTTGCCGACGGTTTGGCACTCAAAGAAAGAAGTCTCGTGGCCGAAGTGCCGAACCGCACTCGCAAAGATCTTTGCCAAGTGCCCGATTTTTTGCTGTCGGCAAATTTTTTGCACTCGCAAAGAAGCGGATTCCTCGTAGCGAGTGGACAAAAGTGGAAGAGTAGCATTCAAGTGACCTGGAAAATGCAAAACAACGACCGGTAAAGAAGGTCAAATACCGCCTGTGTAGCGCAGCCGGAGCTGGAACGGCACCAAACGACAGTATAATAAAGATAACAGTCTTTGTCAGTTCGTTTCCATGCCACAGTAGTCTAATCATTAGACTCACTAGTTTTGGATTAGTTTGGTTAATTTTCGGAATTTTTGTTTACTATTTCAAATTTGAACATTTTTTACACCGAAATATACCGAAAATCGCCGATATTCCCGATTATCGTTTCTATCCCTGGGTAGCGATATTTTTCACCGAAACGATATCCAAAACACTGGTCTAATGAACTATTTTCATTTCCAACGGTCTACTTTCAGAGTGATAGTGGCAAGAGCTGCTTAATACACGAAATTAAAAGAGGAAAATAGAGAAGTAGACTAGGAACTTGGAAAAGTCATGGCAATTTCTGGTAGATGATTCCAATATACAAGTCTTTATCAGTTCGTTTTCATGCCAGGCTAGTCTGTTCACCAATGACTAATCAACTCACTAGCATTTTCTCCACGTCCCCCTAATTGCTTGATGCCATGTAAATTTGGTCCAACAAACTACTGCTAGAGTGCCAGTGAAAAGGGCAGTGTTTGATAAATTGATACACAAAATTGCAAATGAGCCGAAAAAGGGACCATATGTGTATAAAATCGAAACTGCAACTGAGGAACAAAAAAAAGGGATTATATCTCGGATGAATAAAATGGATCAGAAATACGCCAAAGACAGACTAGTTCCTCGTTGGATTGTTCGATCACACACCCTCCTGTTGCGAATCGCAATGCATCAACTATTCAAGTAAAAGGCAACTCTGCTCCTACAATCGGAGCAAATCCACCGTACCTCGAGGCCTCGAGAGCGCCTCCGCCTGTGGTGGGCGGCGTCGCCTCGGCCGTCCCCTCCGTCAGCCGGCGGCACGCGCAGTGGCTCCTCCCCATGGCGCACGGCGTCCCTCTCCATCCCCCGGTCGTCTGCGACCTCATCGCCGGTGTGCAGTTGACCAGCTGGTCCCGGCCCAAAGTCCCCTCAGTTTTGTCTTGGCCCAAGCCCAACGTGTTGGCTCATTTACATGTAAAAAAAACAAAAACGTGTTGGCTCATTTTTTTTTTTTTTTTTGTGGAAAAGTCCACCATTCCTCTCTCAAGAGAAAATTAGTTTTTCTCTCTCTGCACTCAAAACTACTCAAACCATCTTCCCACAATTTTTTAAACCATACTGATGGCGATTTTGTATTTTGTTTTGTACTTTGTTTATTTATTTCAAGCTAATTTTTGAAAAATTATAATAAATCATATAATAGAAAATCCAATTTTGTTGAACCCCCACATGAGTAGCTCTACACAATGAATCTATAATATGTTAGTATTAAGTTTTTATGTAGATTTAGTTTAATATTTTCTATAATTAATTGGAATAGTTCATAATTGTAGTTTCTATGGTCTACATATGGTGAAACTTTTATGATCACCTAAGAAATGTATGCTTCAACCATATTAAAAATTTGATTAAATTGCACGGTGGGTACCAAGTATTTGGTGTTCCCGGATAGGTACTTCAACTACAAAACATAACTTCGTGTACCAGAACTATTCTTTTTGGTGTCCATAGGTACAAACGTGGCCACCCAGGCACAAGCAGCTAACGTGGAGCTGCCAATGTGGACAATGGATGCGGGCCCTTTGGCATTTTTATGACAACCCCTCCCCAATCCTAACTGTCCTCACTCACTCACTGACCATCGAAGAAAATTCACCCGCCGAGCCCGCCATTACAACGGCGCTGGTCGAGCAGACGCTGCCGCCACAATGCTGCTCACCATAGGCACCATCGCATCAAGAACCACCGCCGACTCCCACCGCGATCGCGCACCGTCGTCGCTGAGGCATCGCCACATGGTGCGCACGCCGCGCCGGCGCACGACGACGCTGCCGCCCGCCCCCCACAACCGCCGGCTCCGCTGCTCGCTCCGCCGTTTTCGGCGTGGCCACCGCCGGTGCTTGACGCTGCCCTACTCCGCCCTTCCTCGCAGCTTCGCACCCGCACGCCCTAACCCCCCGAAAAACGCCGCCGCGCCTTCCTCGCTAGCGGCAGACACCACGGGCTTGCGCCCTCCCCCCTCGTGCCCCACATGGTTCTAGCGAAGCCGCGCAACCCCGGCTATGGCGAGTGCTGGTCCCGACCTGGCCGGGCGCCTGACACCGACAGAATTGTGGCGCACCCGTGGTTCCATCACGCCGCAAGCGACGAGGAGATGGGCGGCCTTATGATGCTTGATGGCGGCAAGGAGATGGCATGGTTCGACCGAGTTGAAGGCGACGCCAGACGAGATGGACCGGCGTTTCGATATCCTCAACTTCACCCCAAGAGTCCGACCTATCGACGCTGTTCCTAGGCGTCGACAAGGGAAGGAGCGGGTGTTTGTGGCCAAGATAGTCGCGCCGCAGCTGGCCCACCGAGGCGGCCGGGCGGAAGGTCTTGTACCGTGGTGAGAGGGACGAGAAGAAGGCCACCGTTGTGTACGTGGAGGACGGAGGACAGCGGCGGTGGCGTGGTGGCTGAAGTTAGCGCTCTTTAGGGTCGCGAACGCCATGTACGTGGTGGAGGTGGTGAAGGGCGACGACGCCGACACGACACTACTCTGGACGGAGATGTTGAGCCGACCATGAAGCCCCCATTGGGGTGCCGCCATTGGCTATGGTGGTAGTGTCGGCTTGAGGAGAGAGAATGGGGAAGGAGACGACGGGGAGTGAGTTAGGAGAGTCAGGATTGGGGGAGGGGTTTATCATAAAAATGCCAATGGGGCCAGCATCCTTTGTCCACGCTGGTAGCTCTACGTCAGCTGCTTGCACCTGCGTGGCCAAGTTATACCTTTGGACATCAAAAGTATAGTTCCGGTATCCATAAGTTATGTTTTGTAGTTGGAGTATCTATCTAGAAAACACAAAATAGTTTAGGTATCCACAGTGCCATTTACTCTAAAAATTTCATACTCGATGTATCGTTATAACTTAGTTATAGATTTTTACTAACTCTGTTTCTAATTATAAAATAACATGTTTTTTACCACAAGTTTGACAACACATGTTTTTCAAAAAAATGTCTAATCACTTATTTTTTTGTCGCGTGCTTTGTTAATAAAAATCTTTACAAATAACTTAAATGTTTCTATGTTTGCACAATTTTTTTTTTAATATGGCGAGGGTCAAATTTGGGATAAAAATTTAAATGAATTATAATCACTAAGATAAAAAAAACCACGATACAGAATTCTCACATACACATTTCCAATTCAGAACATAGTTCTCAACTAAGATCAATATTATACATAAGCTGCTAATGACAATCACATGAGTTCCTCCGTGCTGTAACTCTGCTTCTGTTCGAGCCTTGACCCAGCAGTTGGAGCATTTGTCCCAAATTTGAGCTCTGAAAGTATGCTTACTTGATCTGTTGTTTTTGACAGATTTGTTCTTGGTCACCAACAGTAAATCCACCCTTTGTTCTCTTCATAGAACACTCCATTCTTTTTCTGGCTTCTCTAGATTTCCCTCATGGATGCAATGCTGACATATATGATCAGGCGGCAGTGATGTACTGCTTCTGTTTTTTTTTTATTTTCTCATTCCAGTCCATGATCGAACCTTGGAGTTGGATGGGTGCATGTGTAGCCCATAACTCAAGGAATCGAGAGGACCCATATATCAGGTACTCCAACTCCTCATCCTGTCCTCGCAACAGCTTCCTTCTCTTAGCTCCATGAAACATTGGTCGTGTGTTTGGCATGAAGGTGCTACGTCTCTCAACCTGAATGTATGCAGTGCCATGCCTAGACCTCCAAAGAATTTGGTAGACAGTAGCCTCCTCATTCTTACAGAAGTACTCTATTGCTTTTGGCAGCATGACCTCCTCCAGTTGTCCCAAGGTAAACACAGTATGCAAAAAACTTTGTTCCTCACTGTAGATTGCCGCTATTGCAGAAAACTTATCCACAAGCAACATTTCTTCTGAAGAGCCATGTGGTGCAAAGAGGACTCCAGCTCTCAGATATGGATGATCATGTAGAGATCTTTTACATTCAGATAGTGAGGCACTCTGTTTGTTGCAGTCTGAAAGCAAGAGTTGGCTCCGCAGACCTACAAGAATAACCGGTTCTATTGAAACAAATGGTTTTCCAAATGACTTATCTAGGTTGCTACCATCACAGAGATTGCTCTTATCATGCTCCTTGCAACATAATGGGTTCGGGCGAAACCATTGAGTGCCAAATCTGTGAGCATTGTCCCAATATTTTTTCTGGTGTGAATCAACATATGGTACCCACGAGAAGTCTAGAGTAGGTAGTAGCATAAGTTCTGTCCTAATATTTTCAACCGTAGATTTGAAAAATAGGGGCAAACAGCTGTAAGCACCGAATTGCAACCCCAACTATGTCTGTACTCTCCGAAAGCTGTAGTGCTACAGTAAAGATAAAATCGCCATCGGGCACATTATGATCTTTTTGAATGAAGCAAAGCCTACCTTCCATTCCATGCTCTGCACTAAAAATGGTGCCAACACTAGAAACAAAGGGCATTTGTTTGTCCTAACGATTCTATGTTGTAGCATCTTGCCAAGAAGAAGGTGCCCGATAAGAGGGTCGAGGGCATGAGAGCCACCGTGGCGTTGCCACCAAGCCTAGTAATCTCGTAAACTCGCTAGCACCATCAGCAAACCACTTTAATCTTTGAACAATAGATCTATTCAATT
>JADLZK010007721.1:0-40709 GCA_015847255.1 Hyparrhenia diplandra
GTTGAATTACATCTTGTTGGGCTTCCAACGGGTCACTTTTCGTGGCTTCCGGATCTATCTTGGTCAAAAATCTGCCAATCACCGTAAATGCTGACAGAAATCGCACGAACAGAGGCCAAAATGGCATCTTTTGTCTCTTCACCGCCCACGTGATACCTGTAAGAATTTTACTTTTCGATCCTCTAAATTAGGTCCCGTTGGCTTCCAACAGGTCACTTTTGGTGGCAAATGGATCTATCTTGGTCAAAATCTGCCAATCCCTAGAAATGTTGACAAAAAAATCTCGCACGAACGGAGGCCAAAATGGTATCTTTTGTCTCTTCAGCTGCCCACGTGATACCTGTTAGAATTTTACTTTTCGATACATTAAATTACATCCTCGTTGGGCTTCCAACAGGTCACTTTTCATGGCGATCGATCTATCTTGGTCAAAACCGCCAATCTCCATAAATGTTGACGTAAATCGCCTCGAACGGAGGCCGTAATGACCTTTTTGAAAACCGTCAATTTTATGAGCCTTCGCGATGCCTATCGACATGGACTTATGGATTTCAAAAATAGCTTTCTACTAGCTTCGCACGGAGTCCGTAATCACTACGAATGGAGTTACGGAACTCAAAAAATGTCACCGCTTAGGAATCGCGGATGTAAATTTCACCGAATGGAGGCCAAAATGGCATCTTTGGGCTCCTTAGCTGCCCCATGTGATAACCGTAAGAATTATACTTTTCGATCCTCTAAATTAGGTCATGTTGGGCTTCCAACAGTCACTTTTCATGGCGATCGGATCTATTTTGGTCAAAAATCCGCCAATCTCCGTAAATGTTGATGTAAATCGCCGAACGGAGGCCAAAATGGCATCTTTTGTCTCTTCAGCGCCCACGTGATACCCGTAAGAATTTTACTTATTGATACGTTGAATTACATCCTATTGGGCTTCCAAATGTGTCACTTTTGTGGCGATCGGATCTATCTTGGTCAAAAATCCGCCAATCGCAAGAAATGTTGATGAAAATCGCATGAATGGATGCCAAAATGGCATCTTTTGTCTCTTCAGCTGCCCATGTGATACCCGTAAGAATTTTACTTTTCGATACGTTAAATTACATCCCGTTGGGCTTCCAACAGGTCACTTTTCGTGGCGACCGGATCTATCTTGGTCAAAAATCCGCCAATCTCCATAAATGTTGATAGAAATCGTCCGAACGGAGGCCGACGAATGACCTCTTTTGAAAACCGTCAATTTTGCGAGCCATCGCGATGCCTATCGACATGGACTTATGGATTTCAAAAATAGCTTTCTACTAGCTTCGCACGGAGTCCGTAATCACTACAAATGGAGTTACGGAACTCAATAAATGTCACCGCTTAGGAATCGTAATGTAAATTTCCCCTCGAATGGAGGCCAAAATGGCATCTTTGGGCTCCTTAGCGCCCCACGTGATAACCGTAAGAATTATACTTTTCAATCCTCTAAATTAGGTCATGTTGGGCTTCCAACAGTCACTTTTCATGGCGATCGGATCTATCTTGGTCAAAAATCCGCCAATCTCCGTAAATGTTGACGTAAATCTGCTCGAACGGAGGCCAAAATGGCATCTTTTGTCTCTTCACCGCCCACGTGATGCCTGTAAGAATTTTACTTTTTGATACGTTGAATTACATCCGTTGGGCTTCCAACAGTCACTTTTCGTGGCGACCGGATCTATCTTGGGCAAAAATCTGCCAATCCCCGTAAATGTTGATGTAAATCGCACTAACGGAGGCCAAAATGGCATCTTTTGTCTCTTCAGCGCCCACGTGATACCCGTAAGAATTTTACTTTTTGATACGTTGAATTACATCCCGTTGGGCTTCCAACAGTCACTATTCATGGCGATCGGATCTATCTTGGTCAAAATCTGCCAATCCCCGTAAATGTTGACGTAAATCGCACGAACGGAGGCCAAAATGGCATCTTTTGTCCGCTCAGCGCCCACGTGATACCCGTAAGAATTTTACTTTTTGATATGTTGAATTACATCTTGTTGGGCTTCCAACGGGTCACTTTTCGTGGCTTCGGATCTATCTTGGTCAAAAATCTGCCAATCACCGTAAATGTTGATGTAAATCTCGCACGAACAGAGGCCAAAATGGCATCTTTTGTCTCTTCACCGCCCACGTGATACCCGTAAGAATTTTACTTTTCGATCCTCTAAATTAGGTCCCGTTGGGCTTCCAACAGTCACTTTTGGTGGCAAATGGATCTATCTTGGTCAAAAATCTGCCAATCCCTAGAAATGTTGATGTAAATCGCACTAACGGAGGCCAAAATGGTATCTTTTGTCTCTTCAGCCGCCCACGTGATACCCGTTAGAATTTTACTTTTCGATACATTAAATTACATCCCCGTTGGGCTTCCAACAGTCACTTTTCATGGCGACCGGATCTATCTTGGTCAAAAATCTGCCAATCTCCATAAATGTTGATGTAAATCTGCCCGAACGGAGGTTTAATGACCTTTTTGAAAACCGTCAATTTTGCGAGCCTTCGCGATGCCTATCAGACATGGACTTATGGATTTCAAAAATAGCTTTCTACTAGCTTCGCACGGAGTCCGTAATCACTACGAATGGAGTTACGGAACTCAAAAAATGTCACCGCTAGGAATCGTGATGTAAATTTCACCGAATGGAGGCCAAAATGGCATCTTTGGGCTCCTTAGCTGCCCCATGTGATAACTGTAAGAATTATACTTTTCGATCCTCTAAATTAGGTCATGTTGGGCTTCCAACAGTCACTTTTCATGGCGATCGGATCTATTTTGGTCAAAAATCCGCCAATCTCCGTAAATGTTGACGTAAATCGCCGAACGGAGGCCAAAATGGCATCTTTTGTCTCTTCACCGCCCACGTGATACCGTAAGAATTTTACTTATTGATACGTTGAATTACATCCTATTGGGCTTCCAACAGTGTCACTTTTTGTGGCGATCGATCTATCTTGGTCAAAAATCCGCCAATCGCAAGAAATGTTGATGTAAATCGCATGAATGGATGCCAAAATGGCATCTTTTGTCTCTTCACCGCCCATGTGATACCTGTAAGAATTTTACTTTTCGATACGTTAAATTACATCCCGTTGGGCTTCCAACAGTCACTTTTCGTGGCGATCGGATCTATCTTGGTCAAAAATCCGCCAATCTCCATAAATGTTGATAGAAATCGTCCGAACGGAGGCCGTAATGACCTCTTTTTGAAAACCGTCAATTTTTGCGAGCCATCGCGATGCCTATCGACATGGACTTATGGATTTCAAAAATAGCTTTCTACTAGCTTCGCACGGAGTCCGTAATCACTACAAATGGAGTTACGGAACTCAATAAATGTCACCGCTAGGAATCGTAATGTAAATTTCCCCGAATGGAGGCCAAAATGGCATCTTTGGGCTCCTTAGCTGCCCCACGTGATAACCGTAAGAATTATACTTTTCAATCCTCTAAATTAGGTCATGTTGGGCTTCCAACAGTCACTTTTCATGGCGATCGGATCTATCTTGGTCAAAAATCCGCCAATCTCCGTAAATGTTGACAGTAAATCGCCGAAACGGAGGCCAAAATGGCATCTTTTGTCTCTTCACCGCCCACGTGATGCCCGTAAGAATTTTACTTTTTGATACGTTGAATTACATCCCGTTGGGCTTCCAACAGGTCACTTTTCGTGGCGATCGGATCTATCTTGGGCAAAAATCTGCCAATCCCCGTAAATGTTGACAGTAAATCGCATCGAACGGAGGCCAAAATGGCATCTTTTGTCTCTTCACCGCCCACGTGATACCGTAAGAATTTTACTTTTTGATACGTTGAATTACATCCTCGTTGGGCTTCCAACAGTCACTATTCATGGCGATCGGATCTATCTTGGTCAAAAATCTGCCAATCCCCTCTTAAATGTTGACGTAAATCGCATCTAACGGAGGCCAAAATGGCATCTTTTGTCTGCTCACCGCCCACGTGATACCGTAAGAATTTTACTTTTTGATATGTTGAATTACATCTTGTTGGGCTTCCAACGGGTCACTTTTCGTGGCTTCTGGATCTATCTTGGTCAAAAATCTGCCAATCACCAGAAATGTTGACAGAAATCTGCACGAACAGAGGCCAAAATGGCATCTTTTGTCTCTTCAGCTGCCCACGTGATACCTGTAAGAATTTTACTTTTCGATCCTCTAAATTAGGTCCTGTTGGGCTTCCAACAGGTCACTTTTGGTGGCAAATGGATCTATCTTGGTCAAAAATCTGCCAATCCCTAGAAATGTTGACAGAAATCTGCACGAACGGAGGCCAAAATGGTATCTTTTGTCTCTTCAGCTGCCCACGTGATACCTGTTAGAATTTTACTTTTCGATACATTAAATTACATCCTGTTGGGCTTCCAACAGGTCACTTTTCATGGCGACTGGATCTATCTTGGTCAAAAATCTGCCAATCTCCATAAATGTTGACAGAAATCTGCCCGAACGGAGGCCAGAATGACCTTTTTTGAAAACCGTCAATTTTGCGAGCCTTCGCGATGCCTATCAGACATGGACTTATGGATTTCAAAAATAGCTTTCTACTAGCTTCGCACGGAGTCCAGAATCACTACGAATGGAGTTACGGAACTCAAAAAATGTCACCGCTAGGAATCGTGACATAAATTTCACCGAATGGAGGCCAAAATGGCATCTTTGGGCTCCTTAGCCGCCCCATGTGATAATCGTAAGAATTATACTTTTCGATCCTCTAAATTAGGTCATGTTGGGCTTCCAATGTGTCACTTTTCATGGCGATCGGATCTATTTTGGTCAAAAATCCGCCAATCTCCGTAAATGTTGACGTAAATCGCTCGAACGGAGGCCAAAATGGCATCTTTTGTCTCTTCAGCCGCCCACGTGATACCCGTAAGAATTTTACTTATTGATACGTTGAATTACATCCTATTGGGCTTCCAACAGGTCACTTTTTTGTGGCGATCGGATCTATCTTGGTCAAAAATCCGCCAATCGCAAGAAATGTTGATGTAAATCGCATGAATGGATGCCAAAATGGCATCTTTTGTCTCTTCACCGCCCATGTGATACCCGTAAGAATTTTACTTTTCGATACGTTAAATTACATCCCCGTTGGGCTTCCAACAGGTCACTTTTCGTGGCGACCGGATCTATCTTGGTCAAAAATCCGCCAATCTCCATAAATGTTGATAGAAATCGTCCGAACGGAGGCCAAAATGACCTCTTTTGAAAACCGTCAATTTTGCGAGCCATCGCGATGCCTATCGACATGGACTTATGGATTTCAAAAATAGCTTTCTACTAGCTTCGCACGGAGTCCGTAATCACTACAAATGGAGTTACGGAACTCAATAAATGTCACCGCTAGGAATCGTAAATGTAAATTTCCCTCGAATGGAGGCCAAAATGGCATCTTTTGGGCTCCTTAGCGCCCCACGTGATAACCGTAAGAATTATACTTTTCAATCCTCTAAATTAGGTCATGTTGGGCTTCCAACAGTCACTTTTCATGGCGATCGGATCTATCTTGGTCAAAAATCCGCCAATCTCCGTAAATGTTGATAGTAAATCGCCGAACGGAGGCCAAAATGGCATCTTTTGTCTCTTCACCGCCCACGTGATGCCCGTAAGAATTTTACTTTTTGATACGTTGAATTACATCCCGTTGGGCTTCCAACAGTCACTTTTCGTGGCGATCGGATCTATCTTGGGCAAAAATCTGCCAATCCCCGTAAATGTTGACGTAAATCGCACGAACGGAGGCCAAAATGGCATCTTTTGTCTCTTCACCGCCCACGTGATACCGTGTAAGAATTTTACTTTTTGATACGTTGAATTACATCCCGTTGGGCTTCCAACAGTCACTATTCATGGCGATCGGATCTATCTTGGTCAAAAATCTGCCAATCCCCGTAAATGTTGACAGTAAATCGCATCGAACGGAGGCCAAAATGGCATCTTTTGTCTGCTCACCGCCCACGTGATACCCGTAAGAA
Organism: Hyparrhenia diplandra; assembly: GCA_015847255.1. Lineage (NCBI taxonomy): Eukaryota > Viridiplantae > Streptophyta > Magnoliopsida > Poales > Poaceae > Hyparrhenia > Hyparrhenia diplandra. The sequence continues at coordinate 6,027 of JADLZK010007721.1, forward strand.
TTTTACTTTTTGATATGTTGAATTACATCTTGTTGGGCTTCCAACGGGTCACTTTTCGTGGCTTCGGATCTATCTTGGTCAAAAATCTGCCAATCACCGTAAATGTTGACAGTAAATCGCACGAACAGAGGCCAAAATGGCATCTTTTGTCTCTTCAGCCGCCCACGTGATACCCGTAAGAATTTTACTTTTCGATCCTCTAAATTAGGTCCCGTTGGGCTTCCAACAGTCACTTTTGGTGGCAAATGGATCTATCTTGGTCAAAAATCTGCCAATCCCTAGAAATGTTGACAGTAAATCGCACGAACGGAGGCCAAAATGGTATCTTTTGTCTCTTCACCGCCCACGTGATACCCGTTAGAATTTTACTTTTCGATACATTAAATTACATCCCGTTGGGCTTCCAACAGGTCACTTTTCATGGCGATCGGATCTATCTTGGTCAAAAATCCGCCAATCTCCATAAATGTTGACAGTAAATCGCCCGAACGGAGGCCGTAATGACCTTTTTGAAAACCGCCAATTTTGCGAGCCTTCGCGATGCCTATCGACATGGACTTATGGATTTCAAAAATAGCTTTCTACTAGCTTCGCACGGAGTCCGTAATCACTACGAATGGAGTTACGGAACTCAAAAAATGTCACCGCTTAGGAATCGTGACGTAAATTTCACCGAATGGAGGCCAAAATGGCATCTTTGGGCTCCTTAGTCGCCCCATGTGATAACCGTAAGAATTATACTTTTCGATCCTCTAAATTAGGTCATGTTGGGCTTCCAACAGGTCACTTTTCATGGCGATCGGATCTATTTTGGTCAAAAATCCGCCAATCTCCGTAAATGTTGACGTAAATCGCCGAACGGAGGCCAAAATGGCATCTTTTGTCTCTTCACCGCCCACGTGATACCTGTAAGAATTTTACTTATTGATACGTTGAATTACATCCTATTGGGCTTCCAACAGTCACTTTTTGTGGCGAATCGGATCTATCTTGGTCAAAAATCCGCCAATCGCAAGAAATGTTGACGTAAATCGCATGAATGGATGCCAAAATGGCATCTTTTGTCTCTTCACCGCCCATGTGATACCCGTAAGAATTTTACTTTTCGATACGTTAAATTACATCCCGTTGGGCTTCCAACAGTCACTTTTCGTGGCGATCGGATCTATCTTGGTCAAAAATCCGCCAATCTCCATAAATGTTGATAGAAATCGTCCGAACGGAGGCCGTAATGACCTCTTTTGAAAACCGCCAATTTTGCGAGCCATCGCGATGCCTATCGACATGGACTTATGGATTTCAAAAATAGCTTTCTACTAGCTTCGCACGGAGTCCGTAATCACTACAAATGGAGTTACGGAACTCAATAAATGTCACCGCTAGGAATCGTGAATGTAAATTTCCCGAATGGAGGCCAAAATGGCATCTTTGGGCTCCTTAGCTCGCCCCACGTGATAACCGTAAGAATTATACTTTTCAATCCTCTAAATTAGGTCATGTTGGGCTTCCAATGTGTCACTTTTCATGGCGACCGGATCTATCTTGGTCAAAAATCCGCCAATCTCCGTAAATGTTGACGTAAATCTCGCTCGAACGGAGGCCAAAATGGCATCTTTTGTCTCTTCACCGCCCACGTGATGCCCGTAAGAATTTTACTTTTTGATACATTGAATTACATCCCGTTGGGCTTCCAACAGTCACTTTTCGTGGCGATCGGATCTATCTTGGGCAAAAATCTGCCAATCCCCTTAAATGTTGACGTAAATCGCACGAATGGAGGCCAAAATGGCATCTTTTGTCTCTTCAAACCGCCCACGTGATACCCGTAAGAATTTTACTTTTTGATACGTTGAATTACATCCCGTTGGGCTTCCAACAGTCACTATTCATGGCGATCGGATCTATCTTGGTCAAAAATCTGCCAATCCCCGTAAATGTTGACGTAAATCGCACGAACGGAGGCCAAAATGGCATCTTTTGTCCTGCTCACCGCCCACGTGATACCCGTAAGAATTTTACTTTTTGATATGTTGAATTACATCTTGTTGGGCTTCCAACGGGTCACTTTTCGTGGCTTGGATCTATCTTGGTCAAAAATCTGCCAATCACCGTAAATGTTGACGTAAATCGCACGAACAGAGGCCAAAATGGCATCTTTTGTCTCTTCACCGCCCACGTGATACCGTAAGAATTTTACTTTTCGATCCTCTAAATTAGGTCCCGTTGGGCTTCCAACAGTCACTTTTGGTGGCAAATGGATCTATCTTGGTCAAAAATCTGCCAATCCCTAGAAATGTTGATAGAAATCCGCACGAACGGAGGCCAAAATGGTATCTTTTGTCTCTTCAAACCGCCCACGTGATACCCGTTAGAATTTTACTTTTCGATACATTAAATTACATCCCGTTGGGCTTCCAACAGTCACTTTTCATGGCGATCGGATCTATCTTGGTCAAAAATCCGCCAATCTCCATAAATGTTGACGTAAATCCGCCCGAACGGAGGCCGTAATGACCTTTTTTGAAAACCGCCAATTTTGCGAGCCTTCGCGATGCCTATCGACATGGACTTATGGATTTCAAAAATAGCTTTCTACTAGCTTCGCACGGAGTCCGTAATCACTACGAATGGAGTTACGGAACTCAAAAAATGTCACCGCTAGGAATCGTGATGTAAATTTCACCGAATGGAGGCCAAAATGGCATCTTTGGGCTCCTTAGCTGCCCCATGTGATAACCGTAAGAATTATACTTTTCGATCCTCTAAATTAGGTCATGTTGGGCTTCCAACAGTCACTTTTCATGGCGATCGGATCTATTTTGGTCAAAAATCCGCCAATCTCCGTAAATGTTGACGTAAATCGTCGAACGGAGGCCAAAATGGCATCTTTTGTCTCTTCACCGCCCACGTGATACCCGTAAGAATTTTACTTATTGATACGTTGAATTACATCCTATTGGGCTTCCAACAGTCACTTTTTGTGGCGACCGGATCTATCTTGGTCAAAAATCCGCCAATCGCAAGAAATGTTGACAGTAAATCGCATGAATGGATGCCAAAATGGCATCTTTTGTCTCTTCAACCGCCCATGTGATACCCGTAAGAATTTTACTTTTCGATACGTTAAATTACATCCTCGTTGGGCTTCCAACAGTCACTTTTCGTGGCGATCGGATCTATCTTGGTCAAAAATCGCCAATCTCCATAAATGTTGATAGAAATCGTCCGAACGGAGGCCGTAATGACCTCTTTTGAAAACCGTCAATTTTGCGAGCCATCGCGATGCCTATCGACATGGACTTATGGATTTCAAAAATAGCTTTCTACTAGCTTCGCACGGAGTCCGTAATCACTACAAATGGAGTTACGGAACTCAATAAATGTCACCGCTTAGAATCGTGAATGTAAATTTCCCTCGAATGGAGGCCAAAATGGCATCTTTGGGCTCCTTAGTCGCCCCACGTGATAACCGTAAGAATTATACTTTTCAATCCTCTAAATTAGGTCATGTTGGGCTTCCAACAGTCACTTTTCATGGCGATCGGATCTATCTTGGTCAAAAATCCGCCAATCTCCGTAAATGTTGACGTAAATCGTCGAACGGAGGCCAAAATGGCATCTTTTGTCTCTTCAGCCGCCCACGTGATGCCCGTAAGAATTTTACTTTTTGATACGTTGAATTACATCCTCGTTGGGCTTCCAACAGTCACTTTTCGTGGCGATCGGATCTATCTTGGGCAAAAATCCGCCAATCCCCGTAAATGTTGATGTAAATCGCACGAATGGAGGCCAAAATGGCATCTTTTGTCTCTTCACCGCCCACGTGATACCCGTAAGAATTTTACTTTTTGATACGTTGAATTACATCGTTGGGCTTCCAACAGTCACTATTCATGGCGATCGGATCTATCTTGGTCAAAAATCTGCCAATCCCCGTAAATGTTGACGTAAATCTGCACGAACGGAGGCCAAAATGGCATCTTTTGTCCTGCTCACCGCCCACGTGATACCCGTAAGAATTTTACTTTTTGATATGTTGAATTACATCTTGTTGGGCTTCCAACGGGTCACTTTTCGTGGCAAATGGATCTATCTTGGTCAAAAATCCGCCAATCACCGTAAATGTTGACAGAAATCGCACGAACAGAGGCCAAAATGGCATCTTTTTGTCTCTTCACCGCCCACGTGATACCCGTAAGAATTTTACTTTTCGATCCTCTAAATTAGGTCCCGTTGGGCTTCCAACAGTCACTTTTGGTGGCAAATGGATCTATCTTGGTCAAAAATCTGCCAATCCCTAGAAATGTTGACAGTAAATCGCACGAACGGAGGCCAAAATGGTATCTTTTGTCTCTTCACCGCCCACGTGATACCCGTTAGAATTTTACTTTTCGATACATTAAATTACATCCCGTTGGGCTTCCAACAGTCACTTTTCATGGCGATCGGATCTATCTTGGTCAAAAATCCGCCAATCTCCATAAATGTTGATGTAAATCGCCCGAACGGAGGCTAAAATGACCTTTTTGAAAACCGCCAATTTTGCGAGCCTTCGATGCCTATCGACATGGACTTATGGATTTCAAAATAGCTTTCTACTAGCTTCGCACGGAGTCCGTAATCACTACGAATGGAGTTACGGAACTCAAAAAATGTCACCGCTAGGAATCGTGGAGAAATTTCACCGAATGGAGGCCAAATGGCATCTTTTTTAGCTGCCCCATGTGATAACCGTAAGAATTTTACTTTTTGATCCTCTAAATTAGGTCATGTTGGGCTTCCAACAGTCACTTTTCATGGCGATCGGATCTATTTTGGTCAAAAATCCGCCAATCTCCGTAAATGTTGACGTAAATCGCATGAACGGAGGCCAAAATGGCATCTTTTGTCTCTTCACCGCCCACGTGATACCCGTAAGAATTTTACTTTTTGATATGTTGAATTACATCTTGTTGGGCTTCCAACGGGTCACTTTTTACATCCGGATCTATCTTGGTCAAAAAATGCCAATCAATCGCAAGAAAAAATCGGCGCATGAATGGAGGCCAAAATGGCATCTTTTGTCTCTTCACGCCCAGTAAGAATTTTACTTTTCGATCCTCTAAATTAGGTCCTGTTGGGCTTCCAAATGTCACTTTTGGTGGCAAATGGATCTATCTTGGTCAAAAATCTGCCAATTCACGAACGGAGGCCAAAATGGTATCTAAATTTTTGTCTCTTCAGTCCGCCCACGTGATACCCGTTAGAATTTTACTTTTCGATACATTAAATTACATTAAATTACATCGTTGGGCTTCCAACAGTCACTTTTCATGGCGATCGGATCTATCTTGGTCAAAAATCCGCCAATCTCCATAAATGTTGATAGAAATCGTCCCGAACGGAGGCCAAAATGACCTTTTTTGAAAACCGTCAATTTTGCGAGCCATCGCGATGCCTATCGACATGGACTTATGGATTTCAAAAATAGCTTTCTACTAGCTTCGCACGGAGTCCGTAATCACTACAAATGGAGTTACGGAACTCAAAAAAATGTCACCGCTTAGAATCGTGATGTAAATTTCATCGAATGGAGGCCAAAATGGCATCTTTGGGCTCCTTAGCTGCCCCATGTGATAACCGTAAGAATTATACTTTTCGATCCTCTAAATTAGGTCATGTTGGGCTTCCAACAGTCACTTTTCATGGCGATCGGATCTATTTTGGTCAAAAATCCGCCAATCTCCGTAAATGTTGATGTAAATCGCCGAAACGGAGGCCAAAATGGCATCTTTTGTCTCTTCACCGCCCACGTGATACCTGTAAGAATTTTACTTATTGATACGTTGAATTACATCCTATTGGGCTTCCAACAGGTCACTTTTTGTGGCGACTGGATCTATCTTGGTCAAAAATCCGCCAATCGCAAGAAATGTTGACAGAAATCTGCATGAATGGATGCCAAAATGGCATCTTTTGTCTCTTCAGCTGCCCATGTGATACCTGTAAGAATTTTACTTTTCGATACGTTAAATTACATCCCGCTGGGCTTCCAACAGTCACTTTTCGTGGCGATCGGATCTATCTTGGTCAAAAATCGCCAATCTCCATAAATGTTGATAGAAATCTGTCCGAACGGAGGCCAGAATGACCTCTTTTGAAAACCGTCAATTTTGCGAGCCATCGCGATGCCTATCAGACATGGACTTATGGATTTCAAAAATAGCTTTCTACTAGCTTCGCACGGAGTCCAGAATCACTACAAATGGAGTTACGGAACTCAATAAATGTCACCGCTTAGGAATGTTGAATGTAAATTTCCCCGAATGGAGGCCAAAATGGCATCTTTGGGCTCCTTAGCCGCCCCACGTGATAACCGTAAGAATTATACTTTTCAATCCTCTAAATTAGGTCATGTTGGGCTTCCAACAGTCACTTTTCATGGCGATCGGATCTATCTTGGTCAAAAATCCGCCAATCTCCGTAAATGTTGACGTAAATCGCTCGAACGGAGGCCAAAATGGCATCTTTTGTCTCTTCACCGCCCACGTGATGCCCGTAAGAATTTTACTTTTTGATACGTTGAATTACATCCCGTTGGGCTTCCAACAGTCACTTTTCGTGGCGATCGGATCTATCTTGGGCAAAAATCTGCCAATCCCCGTAAATGTTGATAGTAAATCGCACGAACGGAGGCCAAAATGGCATCTTTTGTCTCTTCACCGCCCACGTGATACCTGTAAGAATTTTACTTTTTGATACGTTGAATTACATCCCCGTTGGGCTTCCAACAGTCACTATTCATGGCGATCGGATCTATCTTGGTCAAAAATCTGCCAATCCCCGTAAATGTTGACGTAAATCGCACGAACGGAGGCCAAAATGGCATCTTTTGTCTGCTCACCGCCCACGTGATACCCGTAAGAATTTTACTTTTTGATATGTTGAATTACATCTTGTTGGGCTTCCAACGGGTCACTTTTCGTGGCTTCTCGGATCTATCTTGGTCAAAAATCTGCCAATCACCGTAAATGTTGACGTAAATCGCACGAACAGAGGCCAAAATGGCATCTTTTGTCTCTTCACCGCCCACGTGATACCCGTAAGAATTTTACTTTTCGATCCTCTAAATTAGGTCCTCCGTTGGGCTTCCAACAGTCACTTTTGGTGGCAAATGGATCTATCTTGGTCAAAAATCTGCCAATCCCTAGAAATGTTGACGTAAATCGCACGAACGGAGGCCAAAATGGTATCTTTTGTCTCTTCACCGCCCACGTGATACCCGTTAGAATTTTACTTTTCGATACATTAAATTACATCCCGTTGGGCTTCCAACAGGTCACTTTTCATGGCGACGGATCTATCTTGGTCAAAAATCCGCCAATCTCCATAAATGTTGATGTAAATCGCCCCGAACGGAGGCCGTAATGACCTTTTTGAAAACCGTCAATTTTGCGAGCCTTCGCGATGCCTATCGACATGGACTTATGGATTTCAAAAATAGCTTTCTACTAGCTTCGCACGGAGTCCGTAATCACTACGAATGGAGTTACGGAACTCAAAAAATGTCACCGCTAGGAATCGTGATGTAAATTTCACCGAATGGAGGCCAAAATGGCATCTTTGGGCTCCTTAGCTGCCCCATGTGATAACCGTAAGAATTATACTTTTCGATCCTCTAAATTAGGTCATGTTGGGCTTCCAACAGTCACTTTTCATGGCGATCGGATCTATTTTGGTCAAAAATCCGCCAATCTCCGTAAATGTTGACGTAAATCGCTCGAACGAGGCCAAAATGGCATCTTTTGTCTCTTCAACCGCCCACGTGATACCTGTAAGAATTTTACTTATTGATACGTTGAATTACATCCTATTGGGCTTCCAACAGTCACTTTTTGTGGCGATCGGATCTATCTTGGTCAAAAATCCGCCAATCGCAAGAAATGTTGATGTAAATCGCATGAATGGATGCCAAAATGGCATCTTTTGTCTCTTCACCGCCCATGTGATACCGTAAGAATTTTACTTTTCGATACGTTAAATTACATCCCCGTTGGGCTTCCAACAGTCACTTTTCGTGGCGATCGGATCTATCTTGGTCAAAAATCCGCCAATCTCCATAAATGTTGATAGAAATCGTCCGAACGGAGGCCGTAATGACCTCTTTTGAAAACCGTCAATTTTGCGAGCCATCGCGATGCCTATCGACATGGACTTATGGATTTCAAAAAAATAGCTTTCTACTAGCTTCGCACGGAGTCCGTAATCACTACAAATGGAGTTACGGAACTCAATAAATGTCACCGCTTAGGAATCGTGAATGTAAATTTCCCCGAATGGAGGCCAAAATGGCATCTTTGGGCTCCTTAGTCGCCCCACGTGATAACCGTAAGAATTATACTTTTCAATCCTCTAAATTAGGTCATGTTGGGCTTCCAATGTGTCACTTTTCATGGCGATCGGATCTATCTTGGTCAAAAATCCGCCAATCTCCGTAAATGTTGACAGAAATCGCTCGAACCGAGGCCAAAATGGCATCTTTTGTCTCTTCACCGCCCACGTGATGCCCGTAAGAATTTTACTTTTTGATACGTTGAATTACATCCCGTTGGGCTTCCAACAGTCACTTTTCGTGGCGATCGGATCTATCTTGGGCAAAAATCTGCCAATCCCCGTAAATGTTGATGTAAATCGCACGAACGGAGGCCAAAATGGCATCTTTTGTCTCTTCACCGCCCACGTGATACCGTAAGAATTTTACTTTTTGATACGTTGAATTACATCCCCGTTGGGCTTCCAACAGTCACTATTCATGGCGATCGGATCTATCTTGGTCAAAAATCTGCCAATCCCCGTAAATGTTGACGTAAATCGCACACTAACGGAGGCCAAAATGGCATCTTTTGTCCTGCTCACCGCCCACGTGATACCCGTAAGAATTTTACTTTTTGATATGTTGAATTACATCTTGTTGGGCTTCCAACGGGTCACTTTTCGTGGCTTCGGATCTATCTTGGTCAAAAATCTGCCAATCACCGTAAATGTTGACGTAAATCGCACGAACAGAGGCCAAAATGGCATCTTTTGTCTCTTCACCGCCCACGTGATACCCGTAAGAATTTTACTTTTCGATCCTCTAAATTAGGTCCTGTTGGGCTTCCAACAGTCACTTTTGGTGGCAAATGGATCTATCTTGGTCAAAAATCTGCCAATCCCTAGAAATGTTGATAGTAAATCGCACGAACGGAGGCCAAAATGGTATCTTTTGTCTCTTCACCGCCCACGTGATACCCGTTAGAATTTTACTTTTCGATACATTAAATTACATCCTCGTTGGGCTTCCAACAGTCACTTTTCATGGCGATCGGATCTATCTTGGTCAAAAATCCGCCAATCTCCATAAATGTTGACGTAAATCGCCTCGAACGGAGGCCAAAATGACCTTTTTTTGAAAACCGTCAATTTTGCGAGCCTTCGCGATGCCTATAAGACATGGACTTATGGATTTCAAAAATAGCTTTCTACTAGCTTCGCACGGAGTCCGTAATCACTACGAATGGAGTTACGGAACTCAAAAAATGTCACCGCTTAGGAATCGTGACAGTAAATTTCACCGAATGGAGGCCAAAATGGCATCTTTGGGCTCCTTAGCCGCCCCATGTGATAACCGTAAGAATTATACTTTTCGATCCTCTAAATTAGGTCATGTTGGGCTTCCAACAGGTCACTTTTCATGGCGATCGGATCTATTTTGGTCAAAAATCCGCCAATCTCCGTAAATGTTGATGTAAATCGTCGAACGGAGGCCAAAATGGCATCTTTTGTCTCTTCACCGCCCACGTGATACCGTAAGAATTTTACTTATTGATACGTTGAATTACATCCTATTGGGCTTCCAACAGTCACTTTTTGTGGCGATCGGATCTATCTTGGTCAAAAATCCGCCAATCGCAAGAAATGTTGATGTAAATCGCATGAATGGATGCCAAAATGGCATCTTTTGTCTCTTCACCGCCCATGTGATACCCGTAAGAATTTTACTTTTCGATACGTTAAATTACATCCCGTTGGGCTTCCAACAGTCACTTTTCGTGGCGATCGGATCTATCTTGGTCAAAAATCCGCCAATCTCCATAAATGTTGATAGAAATCGTCCGAACGGAGGCCGTAATGACCTTTTTGAAAACCGTCAATTTTGCGAGCCATCGCGATGCCTATCGACATGGACTTATGGATTTCAAAAATAGCTTTCTACTAGCTTCGCACGGAGTCCGTAATCACTACAAATGGAGTTACGGAACTCAATAAATGTCACCGCTTAGGAATCGTGAATGTAAATTTCCCCGAATGGAGGCCAAAATGGCATCTTTGGGCTCCTTAGCTGCCCCACGTGATAACCGTAAGAATTATACTTTTCAATCCTCTAAATTAGGTCATGTTGGGCTTCCAACAGTCACTTTTCATGGCGATCGGATCTATCTTGGTCAAAAATCCGCCAATCTCCGTAAATGTTGACGTAAATCTCGCTCGAACGGAGGCCAAAATGGCATCTTTTGTCTCTTCACCGCCCACGTGATGCCCGTAAGAATTTTACTTTTTGATACGTTGAATTACATCCCGTTGGGCTTCCAACAGTCACTTTTCGTGGCGATCGGATCTATCTTGGGCAAAAATCTGCCAATCCCCGTAAATGTTGACGTAAATCGCATGAATGGAGGCCAAAATGGCATCTTTTGTCTCTTCAGCCGCCCACGTGATACCCGTAAGAATTTTACTTTTTGATACGTTGAATTACATCCTCGTTGGGCTTCCAACAGTCACTATTCATGGCGATCGGATCTATCTTGGTCAAAAATCTGCCAATCCCCGTAAATGTTGATAGAAATCCGCACGAACGGAGGCCAAAATGGCATCTTTTGTCTGCTCACCGCCCACGTGATACCCGTAAGAATTTTACTTTTTGATATGTTGAATTACATCTTGTTGGGCTTCCAACGGGTCACTTTTCGTGGCTTCGGATCTATCTTGGTCAAAAATCTGCCAATCACCGTAAATGTTGACGTAAATCGCACGAACAGAGGCCAAAATGGCATCTTTTGTCTCTTCACCGCCCACGTGATACCCGTAAGAATTTTACTTTTCGATCCTCTAAATTAGGTCCCGTTGGGCTTCCAACAGTCACTTTTGGTGGCAAATGGATCTATCTTGGTCAAAAATCTGCCAATCCCTAGAAATGTTGACAGAAATCTGCACGAACGGAGGCCAAAATGGTATCTTTTGTCTCTTCAGCAGCCCACGTGATACCTGTTAGAATTTTACTTTTCGATACATTAAATTACATCCCGTTGGGCTTCCAACAGTCACTTTTCATGGCGATCGATCTATCTTGGTCAAAAATCCGCCAATCTCCATAAATGTTGACGTAAATCGCCCGAACGGAGGCCAAAATGACCTTTTTGAAAACCGTCAATTTTGCGAGCCTAGCCTTCGCGATGCCTATAAGACATGGACTTATGGATTTCAAAAATAGCTTTCTACTAGCTTCGCACGGAGTCCGTAATCACTACGAATGGAGTTACGGAACTCAAAAAATGTCACCGCTTAGGAATCGTGATGTAAATTTCACCGAATGGAGGCCAAAATGGCATTTTGGGCTCCTTAGCTGCCCCATGTGATAACCGTAAGAATTATACTTTTCGATCCTCTAAATTAGGTCATGTTGGGCTTCCAACAGTCACTTTTCATGGCGATCGGATCTATTTTGGTCAAAAATCCGCCAATCTCCGTAAATGTTGATGTAAATCGCGTCGAACGGAGGCCAAAATGGCATCTTTTGTCTCTTCACGCGCCCACGTGATACCCTGTAAGAATTTTACTTATTGATACGTTGAATTACATCCTATTGGGCTTCCAACAGTCACTTTTTGTGGCAAATGGATCTATCTTGGTCAAAAATCCGCCAATCGCAAGAAATGTTGATGTAAATCGCATGAATGGATGCCAAAATGGCATCTTTTGTCTCTTCACCGCCCATGTGATACCCGTAAGAATTTTACTTTTCGATACATTAAATTACATCCCGTTGGGCTTCCAACAGTCACTTTTCATGGCGATCGGATCTATCTTGGTCAAAAATCTGCCAATCTCCATAAATGTTGATAGAAAATCGTCCGAACGGAGGCCGTAATGACCTTTTGAAAACCGTCAATTTTGCGAGCCATCGCGATGCCTATCGACATGGACTTATGGATTTCAAAAATAGCTTTCTACTAGCTTCGCACGGAGTCCGTAATCACTACAAATGGAGTTACGGAACTCAAAAAATGTCACCGCTAGGAATCGTGAATGTAAATTTCCTCGAATGGAGGCCAAAATGGCATCTTTGGGCTCCTTAGCCGCCCCACGTGATAACCGTAAGAATTATACTTTTCAATCCTCTAAATTAGGTCATGTTGGGCTTCCAACAGTGTCACTTTTCATGGCGATCGGATCTATTTTGGTCAAAAATCCGCCAATCTCCGTAAATGTTGACGTAAATCGTCGAACGGAGGCCAAAATGGCATCTTTTGTCTCTTCACCGCCCACGTGATGCCCGTAAGAATTTTACTTTTGATACGTTGAATTACATCCTATTGGGCTTCCAACAGTCACTTTTTGTGGCGATCGGATCTATCTTGGTCAAAAATCCGCCAATCCCAAGAAATGTTGACGTAAATCGCATGAATGGAGGCCAAAATGGCATCTTTTTGTCTCTTCAGCCGCCCATGTGATACCCGTAAGAATTTTACTTTTTGATACGTTGAATTACATCCCGTTGGGCTTCCAACAGTCACTTTTCATGGCGACCGGATCTATCTTGGTCAAAAATCTGCCAATCCCCATAAATGTTGATAGAAATCGTCCGAACGGAGGCCAAAATGGACCTTTTTTGTCTGCTCAATTTTGCGAGCCATACCGATGAATTTTACATGGACTTATGGATTTCAAAAATATCTTGTACTAGCTTCCAACGGAGTCCTTAATCACTACAAATGGAGTTATCTTGGTCAAAAATGTCAATGGCATAAATTTCCCCGAATGGAGGCCAAAATGGCATCTTTTGTCTCTTTAGCTGCCCCACGTGATAACCGTAAGAATTATACTTTTCAATCCTCTAAATTAGGTCATGTTGGGCTTCCAACAGTCACTTTTCATGGCGAATGGATCTATCTTGGTCAAAAATCCGCCAATCTCTAGAAATGTTGACGTAAATTCGAACGGAGGCCAAAATGGCATCTTTTGTCTCACCGCCCACGTGATACCCGTAAGAATTTTACTTTTTGATACATTGAATTACATCCTGTTGGGCTTCCAACAGTCACTTTTCATGGCGATCGGATCTATCTTGGGCAAAAATCTGCCAATCCCCATAAATGTTGACGTAAATCGCACGAACGGAGGCCAAAATGGCATCTTTTGTCTCTTCACCGCCCACGTGATACCGATGCCTAAGAATTTTACTTTTTGATTTCAAAATTACATCCTACTGGGCTTCCAACAGTCACTATTCATGGCGAATGGATCTATCTTGGTCAAAAAATCTGCCAATCCCCTAGTAAATGTTGACGTAAATCGCATGAATGGAGGCCAAAATGGCATCTTTTGTCTGCTCAGCCGCCCCACGTGATACCCGTAAGAATTTTACTTTTTGATATGTTGAATTACATCTTGTTGGGCTTCCAACGGTCACTTTTCATGGCTTCGGATCTATCTTGGTCAAAAATCTGCCAATCACCGTAAATGTTGACGTAAATCGCATCGAACAGAGGCCAAAATGGCATCTTTTGTCTCTTCACCGCCCACGTGATACCCGTAAGAATTTTACTTTTTGATCCTCTAAATTAGGTCCTATTGGGCTTCCAACAGTCACTTTTGGTGGCAAATGGATCTATCTTGGTCAAAAATCTGCCAATCCCTAGAAATGTTGATGTAAATCCGCATGAATGGAGGCCAAAATGGTATCTTTTGTCTCTTCACCGCCCACGTGATACCCCGTTAGAATTTTACTTTTCGATACATTAAATTACATCCCGTTGGGCTTCCAATGTGTCACTTTTCATGGCGATCGGATCTATCTTGGTCAAAAATCTGCCAATCTCCATAAATGTTGACGTAAATCGCCCGAACGGAGGCCGTAATGACCTTTTTGAAAACCGTCAATTTTGCGAGCCTTCGCGATGCCTATCGACATGGACTTATGGATTTCAAAAATAGCTTTCTACTAGCTTCGCACGGAGTCCGTAATCACTACAAATGGAGTTACGGAACTCAAAAAATGTCACCGCTTAGAATCGTGATGTAAATTTCATCGAATGGAGGCCAAAATGGCATCTTTTGGGCCCTTAGCTGCCCCATGTGATAACCGTAAGAATTATACTTTTCGATCCTCTAAATTAGGTCATGTTGGGCTTCCAACAGTCACTTTTCATGGCGATCGGATCTATTTTGGTCAAAAATCCGCCAATCTCCAGAAATGTTGACAGAAATCTGCTCGAACGGAGGCCAAAATGGCATCTTTTGTCTCTTCAGCTGCCCACGTGATACCTGTAAGAATTTTACTTATTGATACGTTGAATTACATCCTATTGGGCTTCCAACAGGTCACTTTTTGTGGCGACTGGATCTATCTTGGTCAAAAATCCGCCAATCGCAAGAAATGTTGACAGAAATCTGCATGAATGGATGCCAAAATGGCATCTTTTGTCTCTTCAGCTGCCCATGTGATACCTGTAAGAATTTTACTTTTCGATACGTTAAATTACATCCTGTTGGGCTTCCAACAGGTCACTTTTCGTGGCGACTGGATCTATCTTGGTCAAAAATCTGCCAATCTCCATAAATGTTGATAGAAATCTGTCCGAACGGAGGCCAGAATGACCTCTTTTGAAAACCGTCAATTTTGCGAGCCATCGCGATGCCTATCAGACATGGACTTATGGATTTCAAAAATAGCTTTCTACTAGCTTCGCACGGAGTCCAGAATCACTACAAATGGAGTTACGGAACTCAATAAATGTCACCGCTTGGAATCGTGAATGTAAATTTCCCCGAATGGAGGCCAAAATGGCATCTTTGGGCTCCTTAGCTGCCCCACGTGATAACCGTAAGAATTATACTTTTCAATCCTCTAAATTAGGTCATGTTGGGCTTCCAATGTGTCACTTTTCATGGCGATCGGATCTATCTTGGTCAAAAATCCGCCAATCTCCGTAAATGTTGACGTAAAATCGCCGAACGGAGGCCAAAATGGCATCTTTTGTCTCTTCACCGCCCACGTGATGCCCGTAAGAATTTTACTTTTTGATACGTTGAATTACATCCTCGTTGGGCTTCCAACAGTCACTTTTCGTGGCGATCGGATCTATCTTGGGCAAAAATCTGCCAATCCCCGTAAATGTTGACAGTAAATCGCACGAAACGGAGGCCAAAATGGCATCTTTTGTCTCTTCACCGCCCACGTGATACCCGTAAGAATTTTACTTTTTGATACGTTGAATTACATCCCGTTGGGCTTCCAACAGTCACTATTCATGGCGACGGATCTATCTTGGTCAAAAATCTGCCAATCCCCGTAAATGTTGACGTAAAATCGCACGAATGGGAGGCCAAAATGGCATCTTTTGTCTGCTCACCGCCCACGTGATACCCGTAAGAAGAATTTTACTTTTTGATATGTTGAATTACATCTTGTTGGGCTTCCAACGGGTCACTTTTCGTGGCTTTCGGATCTATCTTGGTCAAAAATCCGCCAATCACCGTAAATGTTGACGTAAATCGCACGAACAGAGGCCAAAATGGCATCTTTTGTCTCTTCACCGCCCACGTGATACCCGTAAGAATTTTACTTTTCGATCCTCTAAATTAGGTCCCGTTGGGCTTCCAACAGTCACTTTTGGTGGCAAATGGATCTATCTTGGTCAAAAATCTGCCAATCCCTAGAAATGTTGATGTAAATCGCACGAACGGAGGCCAAAATGGTATCTTTTGTCTCTTCACCGCCCACGTGATACCGTTAGAATTTTACTTTTCGATACATTAAATTACATCCCGTTGGGCTTCCAACAGTCACTTTTCATGGCGATCGGATCTATCTTGGTCAAAAATCCGCCAATCTCCATAAATGTTGATAGTAAATCCGCCCGAACGGAGGCCGTAATGACCTTTTTGAAAACCGTCAATTTTGCGAGCCTTCGCGATGCCTATCGACATGGACTTATGGATTTCAAAAATAGCTTTCTACTAGCTTCGCACGGAGTCCGTAATCACTACGAATGGAGTTACGGAACTCAAAAAATGTCACCGCTTAGAATCGTGATGTAAATTTCATCGAATGGAGGCCAAAATGGCATCTTTGGGCTCCTTAGCTGCCCCATGTGATAACCGTAAGAATTATACTTTTCGATCCTCTAAATTAGGTCATGTTGGGCTTCCAACAGTCACTTTTCATGGCGATCGGATCTATTTTGGTCAAAAATCCGCCAATCTCCGTAAATGTTGACGTAAATCGCTCGAACGGAGGCCAAAATGGCATCTTTTGTCTCTTCAGCCGCCCACGTGATACCCGTAAGAATTTTACTTATTGATACGTTGAATTACATCCTATTGGGCTTCCAACAGTCACTTTTTGTGGCGATCGGATCTATCTTGGTCAAAAATCCGCCAATCGCAAGAAATGTTGACGTAAATCGCATGAATGGATGCCAAAATGGCATCTTTTGTCTCTTCAGCCGCCCATGTGATACCCGTAAGAATTTTACTTTTCGATACGTTAAATTACATCCTCGTTGGGCTTCCAACAGTCACTTTTCGTGGCGATCGGATCTATCTTGGTCAAAAATCCGCCAATCTCCATAAATGTTGATAGAAATCGTCCGAACGGAGGCCGTAATGACCTCTTTTGAAAACCGTCAATTTTGCGAGCCATCGCGATGCCTATCGACATGGACTTATGGATTTCAAAATAGCTTTCTACTAGCTTCGCACGGAGTCCGTAATCACTACAAATGGAGTTACTTTAACTCAATAAATGTCACCGCTAGGAATCGTGAATGTAAATTTCCCTCGAATGGAGGCCAAAATGGCATCTTTGGGCTCCTTAGTCGCCCCACGTGATAAATGTGTAAGAATTATACTTTTCAATCCTCTAAATTAGGTCATGTTGGGCTTCCAACAGTCACTTTTCATGGCGATCGGATCTATCTTGGTCAAAAATCCGCCAATCTCCGTAAATGTTGACGTAAATCGCTCGAACGGAGGCCAAAATGGCATCTTTTGTCTCTTCACCGCCCACGTGATGCCCGTAAGAATTTTACTTTTTGATACGTTGAATTACATCCCCGTTGGGCTTCCAACAGTCACTTTTCGTGGCGATCGGATCTATCTTGGGCAAAAATCTGCCAATCCCCGTAAATGTTGACAGTAAATCGCACGAACGGAGGCCAAAATGGCATCTTTTGTCTCTTCAAACCGCCCACGTGATACCCGTAAGAATTTTACTTTTTGATACGTTGAATTACATCCCGTTGGGCTTCCAACAGGTCACTATTCATGGCGATCGGATCTATCTTGGTCAAAAATCTGCCAATCCCCGTAAATGTTGACGTAAATCGCACGAACGGAGGCCAAAATGGCATCTTTTGTCTGCTCACCGCCCACGTGATACCCGTAAGAATTTTACTTTTTGATATGTTGAATTACATCTTGTTGGGCTTCCAACGGGTCACTTTTCGTGGCTTCGGATCTATCTTGGTCAAAAATCTGCCAATCACCGTAAATGTTGAGTAAATCGCACGAACAGAGGCCAAAATGGCATCTTTTGTCTCTTCAACCGCCCACGTGATACCCAGTAAGAATTTTACTTTTCGATCCTCTAAATTAGGTCCCGTTGGGCTTCCAACAGGTCACTTTTGGTGGCAAATGGATCTATCTTGGTCAAAAATCTGCCAATCCCTAGAAATGTTGACAGTAAATCGCACGAACGGAGGCCAAAATGGTATCTTTTGTCTCTTCACCTGCCCACGTGATACCCGTTAGAATTTTACTTTTCGATACATTAAATTACATCCCGTTGGGCTTCCAACAGTCACTTTTCATGGCGATCGGATCTATCTTGGTCAAAAATCCGCCAATCTCCATAAATGTTGACGTAAATCGCCCGAACGGAGGCCGTAATGACCTTTTTGAAAACCGTCAATTTTGCGAGCCTTCGCGATGCCTATCGACATGGACTTATGGATTTCAAAAATAGCTTTCTACTAGCTTCGCACGGAGTCCGTAATCACTACGAATGGAGTTACGGAACTCAAAAAAATGTCACCGCTAGGAATCGTGATGTAAATTTCACCGAATGGAGGCCAAAATGGCATCTTTGGGCTCCTTAGCTGCCCCATGTGATAACCGTAAGAATTATACTTTTCGATCCTCTAAATTAGGTCATGTTGGGCTTCCAACAGTCACTTTTCATGGCGATCGGATCTATTTTGGTCAAAAATCCGCCAATCTCCGTAAATGTTGACGTAAATCGCTCGAACGGAGGCCAAAATGGCATCTTTTGTCTCTTCACCGCCCACGTGATACCCGTAAGAATTTTACTTATTGATACGTTGAATTACATCCTATTGGGCTTCCAACAGTCACTTTTTGTGGCGATCGGATCTATCTTGGTCAAAAATCCGCCAATCGCAAGAAATGTTGACGTAAATCGCATGAATGGATGCCAAAATGGCATCTTTTGTCTCTTCTTCAAGCCGCCCATGTGATACCCGTAAGAATTTTACTTTTCGATACGTTAAATTACATCCCCGTTGGGCTTCCAACAGTCACTTTTCGTGGCGATCGGATCTATCTTGGTCAAAAAATCGCCAATCTCCATAAATGTTGATAGAAATCGTCCGAACGGAGGCCGTAATGACCTCTTTTGAAAACCGTCAATTTTGCGAGCCATCGCGATGCCTATCGACATGGACTTATGGATTTCAAAAATAGCTTTCTACTAGCTTTCGCACGGAGTCCGTAATCACTACAAATGGAGTTACGGAACTCAATAAATGTCACCGCTTAGGAATCAGAATGTAAATTTCCTCGAATGGAGGCCAAAATGGCATCTTTGGGCTCCTTAGTGCCCCACGTGATAACCGTAAGAATTATACTTTTCAATCCTCTAAATTAGGTCATGTTGGGCTTCCAACAGTGTCACTTTTCATGGCGATCGGATCTATCTTGGTCAAAAATCCGCCAATCTCCGTAAATGTTGACAGTAAATCTGCTCGAACTGAGGCCAAAATGGCATCTTTTGTCTCTTCACCGCCCACGTGATGCCCGTAAGAATTTTACTTTTTGATACGTTGAATTACATCCCCGTTGGGCTTCCAACAGTCACTTTTCGTGGCGATCGGATCTATCTTGGGCAAAAATCTGCCAATCCCCGTAAATGTTGACAGTAAATCGCACGAACGGAGGCCAAAATGGCATCTTTTGTCTCTTCACCGCCCACGTGATACCGTAAGAATTTTACTTTTTGATACGTTGAATTACATCCCGTTGGGCTTCCAACAGTCACTATTCATGGCGATCGGATCTATCTTGGTCAAAAATCTGCCAATCCCCGTAAATGTTGATGTAAATCGCACGAACGGAGGCCAAAATGGCATCTTTTGTCCTGCTCACCGCCCACGTGATACCCGTAAGAATTTTACTTTTTGATATGTTGAATTACATCTTGTTGGGCTTCCAACGGGTCACTTTTCGTGGCTTCGGATCTATCTTGGTCAAAAATCTGCCAATCACCGTAAATGTTGACGTAAATCGCACGAACAGAGGCCAAAATGGCATCTTTTGTCTCTTCACCGCCCACGTGATACCCGTAAGAATTTTACTTTTCGATCCTCTAAATTAGGTCCTGTTGGGCTTCCAACAGTCACTTTTGGTGGCAAATGGATCTATCTTGGTCAAAAATCTGCCAATCCCTAGAAATGTTGACGTAAATCGCACGAACGGAGGCCAAAATGGTATCTTTTGTCTCTTCACCGCCCACGTGATACCGTTAGAATTTTACTTTTCGATACATTAAATTACATCCCCGTTGGGCTTCCAACAGGTCACTTTTCATGGCGATCGGATCTATCTTGGTCAAAAATCCGCCAATCTCCATAAATGTTGACGTAAATCGCCCGAACGGAGGCAAAATGACCTTTTTGAAAACCGTCAATTTTGCGAGCCTTCGCGATGCCTATCGACATGGACTTATGGATTTCAAAATAGAATTTCTACTAGCTTCGCACGGAGTCCGTAATCACTACGAATGGAGTTACGGAACTCAAAAAATGTCACCGCTTAGAATCGTGATAAAAATTTCACCGAATGGAGGCCAAAATGGCATCTTTGGGCTCCTTTAGCTGCCCCATGTGATAACCGTAAGAATTATACTTTTCGATCCTCTAAATTAGGTCATGTTGGGCTTCCAACAGTCACTTTTCATGGCGATCGGATCTATTTTGGTCAAAAATCCGCCAATCTCCGTAAATGTTGACGTAAATCGCCGAACCGAGGCCAAAATGGCATCTTTTGTCTCTTCAGCCGCCCACGTGATACCGTAAGAATTTTACTTATTGATACGTTGAATTACATCCTATTGGGCTTCCAACAGTCACTTTTTGTGGGCAAATGGATCTATCTTGGTCAAAAATCCGCCAATCGCAAGAAATGTTGATGTAAATCGCATGAATGGATGCCAAAATGGCATCTTTTGTCTCTTCACCGCCCATGTGATACCCGTAAGAATTTTACTTTTCGATACGTTAAATTACATCCCCGTTGGGCTTCCAACAGTCACTTTTCATGGCGATCGGATCTATCTTGGTCAAAATCTGCCAATCTCCATAAATGTTGATAGAAATCGTCCGAACGGAGGCCGTAATGACCTCTTTTGAAAACCGTCAATTTTGCGAGCCATCGCGATGCCTATCGACATGGACTTATGGATTTCAAAAATAGCTTTCTACTAGCTTCGCACGGAGTCCGTAATCACTACAAATGGAGTTACGGAACTCAATAAATGTCACCGCTTAGGAATCGTGAAGAGTAAATTTCCCCGAATGGAGGCCAAAATGGCATCTTTTGGGCTCCTTAGCTGCCCCACGTGATAACCGTAAGAATTATACTTTTCAATCCTCTAAATTAGGTCATGTTGGGCTTCCAACAGGTCACTTTTCATGGCGATCGGATCTATCTTGGTCAAAAATCCGCCAATCTCCGTAAATGTTGACAAATCGCGTCGAATGGAGGCCAAAATGGCATCTTTTGTCTCTTCACCGCCCACGTGATACCCGTAAGAATTTTACTTTTTGATACGTTGAATTACATCCTATTGGGCTTCCAACAGTCACTTTTCGTGGCGACGGATCTATCTTGGTCAAAAATCCGCCAATCTCCATAAATGTTGATAGAAATCGTCATGAATGGGCCAAAATGGCATCTTTTGTCTCTTCACCGCCCATGTGATAATAAGAATTTTACTTTTGAATCCCTGTTGGGCTTCCCGTGAATCTTTACAATCTCCATAAATGTTGATAGAAATCGTCCGAACGGAGGCCAAAATCAGCCATCGCGATGCCTATAAGAATGGACTTATGGATTTCAAAATAGCTTTGTTACTAGCTTCGCACGGAGTCCGTAATCACTACAAATGGAGTTACGGAACTCAATAAATGCGAATGGAGGCCAAAATGGCATCTTTGGGCTCCTTAGCCGCCCCACGTGATAACTGTAAGAATTATACTTTTCAATCCTCTAAATTAGGTCATGTTGGGCTTCCAACAGTCACTTTTCATGGCGAATGGATCTATCTTGGTCAAAAATCCGCCAATCTCCGTAAATGTTGACGTAAATCGCCGAACCGAGGCCAAAATGGCATCTTTTGTCTCTTCACCGCCCACGTGATACCCGTAAGAATTTTACTTTTTGATACGTTGAATTACATCCCCGTTGGGCTTCCAACAGGTCACTTTTTCATGGCGACCGGATCTATCTTGGGCAAAAATCTGCCAATCCCCGTAAATGTTGACGTAAAATCGCATTGGAGGCCAAAATGGCATCTTTTGTCTCTTCACCGCCCACGTGATACCCGTAAGAATTTTACTTTTTGATACGTTGAATTACATCCCGTTGGGCTTCCAACAGTCACTATTCATGGCGATCGGATCTATCTTGGTCAAAAATGCCAATCCCCGTAAATTTGTAAATCGCACGAACGGAGGCCAAAATGGCATCTTTTGTCTGCTCACCGCCCACGTGATACCGTAAGAATTTTACTTTTTGATATGTTGAATTACATCTTGTTGGGCTTCCAACGGGTCACTTTTCGTGGCTTCCGGATCTATCTTGGTCAAAAATCTGCCAATCACCGTAAATGTTGACAGAAATCGCACGAACAGAGGCCAAAATGGCATCTTTTGTCTCTTCAACCGCCCACGTGATACCCGTAAGAATTTTACTTTTCGATCCTCTAAATTAGGTCCCCGTTGGGCTTCCAACAGTCACTTTTGGTGGCAAATGGATCTATCTTGGTCAAAAATCTGCCAATCCCTAGAAATGTTGATGTAAAATCGCACGAACGGAGGCCAAAATGGTATCTTTTGTCTCTTCACCGCCCACGTGATACCCGTTAGAATTTTACTTTTCGATACATTAAATTACATCCCGTTGGGCTTCCAACAGGTCACTTTTCATGGCGACGGATCTATCTTGGTCAAAAATCCGCCAATCTCCATAAATGTTGACAGAAATCGCCCGAACGGAGGCCGTAATGACCTTTTTGAAAACCGTCAATTTTGCGAGCCTTCGCGATGCCTATCGACATGGACTTATGGATTTCAAAAATAGCTTTCTACTAGCTTCGCACGGAGTCCGTAATCACTACGAATGGAGTTACGGAACTCAAAAAATGTCACCGCTAGGAATCGTGATGTAAATTTCACCGAATGGAGGCCAAAATGGCATCTTTGGGCTCCTTAGCTGCCCCATGTGATAACCGTAAGAATTATACTTTTCGATCCTCTAAATTAGGTCATGTTGGGCTTCCAACAGTCACTTTTCATGGCGATCGGATCTATTTTGGTCAAAAATCCGCCAATCTCCGTAAATGTTGACAGTAAATCGCTCGAACGGAGGCCAAAATGGCATCTTTTGTCTCTTCACCGCCCACGTGATACCGTAAGAATTTTACTTATTGATACGTTGAATTACATCCTATTGGGCTTCCAACAGGTCACTTTTTGTGGCGATCGGATCTATCTTGGTCAAAAATCCGCCAATCGCAAGAAATGTTGATGTAAAATCGCATGAATGGATGCCAAAATGGCATCTTTTGTCTCTTCACCTGCCCATGTGATACCCGTAAGAATTTTACTTTTCGATACGTTAAATTACATCCCGTTGGGCTTCCAACAGTCACTTTTCGTGGCGATCGGATCTATCTTGGTCAAAAATCTGCCAATCTCCATAAATGTTGATAGAAATCGTCCGAACGGAGGCCGTAATGACCCTTTTGAAAACCGTCAATTTTGCGAGCCATCGCGATGCCTATCGACATGGACTTATGGATTTCAAAAATAGCTTTCTACTAGCTTCGCACGGAGTCCGTAATCACTACAAATGGAGTTACGGAACTCAATAAATGTCACCGCTAGGAATCGTAAGAGAAATTTCCTCGAATGGAGGCCAAAATGGCATCTTTGGGCTCCTTAGTCGCCCCACGTGATAACCGTAAGAATTATACTTTTCAATCCTCTAAATTAGGTCATGTTGGGCTTCCAACAGTCACTTTTCATGGCGATCGGATCTATCTTGGTCAAAAATCCGC
The DNA here is from genome assembly GCA_015847255.1 of Hyparrhenia diplandra. Classification (NCBI taxonomy): domain Eukaryota; kingdom Viridiplantae; phylum Streptophyta; class Magnoliopsida; order Poales; family Poaceae; genus Hyparrhenia; species Hyparrhenia diplandra. The sequence continues at coordinate 29,902 of JADLZK010007721.1, forward strand.
CAATCTCCGTAAATGTTGACGTAAATCTGCTCGAACGGAGGCCAAAATGGCATCTTTTTGTCTCTTCACCGCCCACGTGATGCCCCGTAAGAATTTTACTTTTTGATACGTTGAATTACATCCCCGTTGGGCTTCCAACAGTCACTTTTCGTGGCGATCGGATCTATCTTGGGCAAAAATCTCGCCAATCCCCGTAAATGTTGATGTAAATCGCACGAACGGAGGCCAAAATGGCATCTTTTGTCTCTTCACCGCCCACGTGATACCCGTAAGAATTTTACTTTTTGATACGTTGAATTACATCCTCGTTGGGCTTCCAACAGTGTCACTATTCATGGCGATCGGATCTATCTTGGTCAAAAATCTGCCAATCCCCGTAAATGTTGACGTAAAATCGCACGAACGGAGGCCAAAATGGCATCTTTTTGTCCTGCTCAACCGCCCACGTGATACCCGTAAGAATTTTACTTTTTGATATGTTGAATTACATCTTGTTGGGCTTCCAACGGGTCACTTTTCGTGGCTTCGGATCTATCTTGGTCAAAAATCTGCCAATCACCGTAAATGTTGATGTAAATCGCACTAACAGAGGCCAAAATGGCATCTTTTGTCTCTTCACCGCCCACGTGATACCCGTAAGAGAATTTTACTTTTCGATCCTCTAAATTAGGTCCCGTTGGGCTTCCAACAGTCACTTTTGGTGGCAAATGGATCTATCTTGGTCAAAAATCTGCCAATCCCTAGAAATGTTGACAGTAAATCGCACGAACGGAGGCCAAAATGGTATCTTTTGTCTCTTCACCGCCCACGTGATACCCGTTAGAATTTTACTTTTCGATACATTAAATTACATCCCGTTGGGCTTCCAACAGGTCACTTTTCATGGCGATCGGATCTATCTTGGTCAAAAATCCGCCAATCTCCATAAATGTTGATGTAAATCTGCCCGAACGGAGGCCGAATGACCTTTTTGAAAACCGTCAATTTTGCGAGCCTTCGCGATGCCTATCGACATGGACTTATGGATTTCAAAAATAGCTTTCTACTAGCTTCGCACGGAGTCCGTAATCACTACGAATGGAGTTACGGAACTCAAAAAATGTCACCGCTAGGAATCGTGATGTAAATTTCATCGAATGGAGGCCAAAATGGCATCTTTGGGCTCCTTAGCTGCCCCATGTGATAACCGTAAGAATTATACTTTTTGATCCTCTAAATTAGGTCATGTTGGGCTTCCAACAGGTCACTTTTCATGGCGATCGGATCTATTTTGGTCAAAAATCCGCCAATCTCCGTAAATGTTGACGTAAATCTCGAACGGAGGCCAAAATGGCATCTTTTGTCTCTTCAGCCGCCCACGTGATACCCGTAAGAATTTTACTTATTGATACGTTGAATTACATCCTATTGGGCTTCCAACAGTCACTTTTTGTGGCGATCGGATCTATCTTGGTCAAAAATCCGCCAATCGCAAGAAATGTTGATGTAAATCGCATGAATGGATGCCAAAATGGCATCTTTTGTCTCTTCACGCCCATGTGATACCCGTAAGAATTTTACTTTTCGATACGTTAAATTACATCCTCGTTGGGCTTCCAACAGTCACTTTTCGTGGCGATCGGATCTATCTTGGTCAAAAATCTGCCAATCTCCATAAATGTTGATAGAAATCGTCCGAACGGAGGCCGTAATGACCTCTTTTGAAAACCGTCAATTTTGCGAGCCATCGCGATGCCTATCAGACATGGACTTATGGATTTCAAAATAGCTTTCTACTAGCTTCGCACGGAGTCCGTAATCACTACAAATGGAGTTACGGAACTCAATAAATGTCACCGCTTAGGAATCGTAATGTAAATTTCCCCGAATGGAGGCCAAAATGGCATCTTTGGGCTCCTTAGCCGCCCCACGTGATAACCGTAAGAATTATACTTTTCAATCCTCTAAATTAGGTCATGTTGGGCTTCCAACAGTCACTTTTCATGGCGATCGGATCTATCTTGGTCAAAAATCCGCCAATCTCCGTAAATGTTGATGTAAATCGCCGAACGGAGGCCAAAATGGCATCTTTTGTCTCTTCACCGCCCACGTGATGCCCGTAAGAATTTTACTTTTTGATACGTTGAATTACATCCTATTGGGCTTCCAACAGTCACTTTTCGTGGCGATCGGATCTATCTTGGTCAAAAATCCGCCAATCCGCAAGAAATCTGACATAAATGTTGAACGGAGGCCAAAATGGCATCTTTTGTCTCTTCAGCTGCCCGCCCACGTGAGGCCGTAAGAATTTTACTTTTGATACGTTGAATTACATCCTTGTTGGGCTTCCAACAGGTCACTATTCATGGCGATCGGATCTATCTTGGTCAAAAATCTGCCAATCCCCATAAATGTTGACGTAAATGGTCCCTAACGGAGGCCAAAATGGCATCTTTGTCTGCTCGAGCTTCGATGATACCCGTAAGAATTTTACTTTTTGATATGTTGAATTACATCTTGTTGGGCTTCCAAATGGTCAGTTAATGGATCTATCTTGGTCAAAAAATGCCAATCACTAGAAATGTTGAGAAATTAAATCGAATGGAGGCCAAAATGGCATCTTTTGTCTCTTTAGCTGCCCCACGTGATAACTTGTAAGAATTTTACTTTTCGATCCTCTAAATTAGGTCATGTTGGGCTTCCAACAGGTCACTTTTCATGGCAAATGGATCTATCTTGGTCAAAAATCCGCCAATCCCCATAAATGTTGACGTAAATCGCTCGAACGGAGGCCAAAATGGCATCTTTTGTCTCTTCAACCGCCCACGTGATACCCGTAAGAATTTTACTTTTTGATACAAAATTACATCCCGTTGGGCTTTCCAACAGTCACTTTTCATGGCGAATGGATCTATCTTGGTCAAAAAAATGCCAATCTCCATAAATGTTGACAGAAATTGCACTAAACGGAGGCCAAAATGGCATCTTTTGTCTCTTCACCGCCCACGTGATGCCCGTAAGAATTTTACTTTTTGATTTTGAATTACATCCCGTTGGGCTTCCAACGGAGTCACTATTCATGGCGAATGGATCTATCTTGGTCAAAAATGCCAACCCCTAGAAATGTTGATGTAAATTTCATCGAATGGAGGCCAAAATGGCATCTTTTGTCTCTGCTTAGCCGCCCACGTGATACCGTAAGAATTTTACTTTTTGATATGTTGAATTACATCTTGTTGGGCTTCCAACGGGTCACTTTTCATGGCGACCGGATCTATCTTGGTCAAAAATCCGCCAATCACCGTAAATGTTGATGTAAATCGCACGAACGGAGGCCAAAATGGCATCTTTTGTCTCTTCAACTGCCCACGTGATACCTAAGTAAGAATTTTACTTTTTGATCCTCTAAATTACATCCTATTGGGCTTCCAACAGTCACTTTTGGTGGCAAATGGATCTATCTTGGTCAAAAATCTGCCAATCCCAAGAAATGTTGATGTAAATCTGCATGAATGGAGGCCAAAATGGTATCTTTTGTCTCTTCAAACCGCCCCATGTGATACCCGTTATAAGAATTTTACTTTTCGATACATTAAATTACATCCCGTTGGGCTTCCAATGTGTCACTTTTCATGGCGATCGGATCTATCTTGGTCAAAAATCTGCCAATCTCCATAAATGTTGATAGAAATCCGTCCGAACGGAGGCCAAAATGACTTTTTTGAAAACCGTCAATTTTGCGAGCCATCGCGATGCCTATCGACATGGACTTATGGATTTCAAAAATAGCTTTCTACTAGCTTCGCACGGAGTCCGTAATCACTACAAATGGAGTTACGGAACTCAAAAAATGTCACCGCTAGGAATCGTGACAGTAAATTTCACCGAATGGAGGCCAAAATGGCATCTTTGGGCTCCTTAGCCGCCCCACGTGATAACCGTAAGAATTATACTTTTCAATCCTCTAAATTAGGTCATGTTGGGCTTCCAACAGTCACTTTTCATGGCGATCGGATCTATTTTGGTCAAAAATCCGCCAATCTCCGTAAATGTTGATGTAAATCGCTCGAACGAGGCCAAAATGGCATCTTTTGTCTCTTCACCGCCCACGTGATACCGTAAGAATTTTACTTTTGATACGTTGAATTACATCCTATTGGGCTTCCAACAGTCACTTTTTGTGGCGATCGGATCTATCTTGGTCAAAAATCTGCCAATCCCAAGAAATGTTGATGTAAATTCGCATGAATGGAGGCCAAAATGGCATCTTTTGTCTCTTCAAACCGCCCATGTGATACCGTAAGAATTTTACTTTTTGATACGTTGAATTACATCCCGTTGGGCTTCCAACAGTCACTTTTCATGGCGATCGGATCTATCTTGGTCAAAAATCCGCCAATCTCCATAAATGTTGATAGAAATCTGTCCGAACGGAGGCCAAAATGGCATCTTTTGAAAACCTCAACCGAGCCATCGCGATGCCTAAGAATTTTGGACTTTTTGATATTTGAAAAACATCTTGTTGGGCTTCCAACGAGTCACTTAATCACTACAAATGGAGTTATCTTGGTCAAAAATGCCAATCACCGCTAAATGTTGATGTAAATTTCATCGAATGGAGGCCAAAATGGCATCTTTTGTCTCTTTAGCCGCCCACGTGATAACCTGTAAGAATTTTACTTTTCGATCCTCTAAATTAGGTCATGTTGGGCTTCCAACAGTCACTTTTGGTGGCAAATGGATCTATCTTGGTCAAAAATCCGCCAATCCCTAGAAATGTTGACGAAATCGCACGAACCGAGGCCAAAATGGTATCTTTTGTCTCTTCAACCGCCCACGTGATACCCGTAAGAATTTTACTTTTGATACATTGAATTACATCCCGTTGGGCTTCCAATGTGTCACTTTTCATGGCGATCGATCTATCTTGGTCAAAAATCGCCAATCTCCATAAATGTTGATAGTAAATCGCCCCGAACGGAGGCCAAAATGGACTTTTGTCTTTGAAAACCGTCAATTTTGCGAGCCTTCGCGATTACATGGACTTATGGATTTCAAAAATAGCTTTCTACTAGCTTCGCACGGAGTCCGTATTCACTACGAATGGAGATCTATCTTGGAACTCAAAAAATGTCACCGCTTAGGAATCGTTGACGTAAATTTCATCGAATGGAGGCCAAAATGGCATCTTTTGGCTCCTTATCCTTTGCCCCATGTGATAACCGTAAGAATTATACTTTTGATCCTGTTAAATTAGGTCATGTTGGGCTTCCAATGATCTATTTTGGTCACTTTTCATGGCGACCGGATCTATTTTGGTCAAAAATCCGCCAATCTCCGTAAATGTTGACGTAAATCGCTCGAACGGAGGCCAAAATGGCATCTTTTGTCTCTTCACCGCCCACGTGATACCCGTAAGAATTTTACTTATTGATACGTTGAATTACATCCTATTGGGCTTCCAACAGGTCACTTTTTGTGGCGACTGGATCTATCTTGGTCAAAATCCGCCAATCGCAAGAAATGTTGATGTAAATCGCATGAATGGATGCCAAAATGGCATCTTTTGTCTCTTCAACCGCCCATGTGATACCTGTAAGAATTTTACTTTTCGATACATTAAATTACATCCCGTTGGGCTTCCAACAGGTCACTTTTCATGGCGACCGGATCTATCTTGGTCAAAAATCCGCCAATCTCCATAAATGTTGATAGAAATCGTCCGAACGGAGGCCGTAATGACCCTTTTGAAAACCGTCAATTTTGCGAGCCATCGCGATGCCTATCGACATGGACTTATGGATTTCAAAAATAGCTTTCTACTAGCTTCGCACGGAGTCCGTAATCACTACAAATGGAGTTACGGAACTCAATAAATGTCACCGCTTAGAATCGTGAAGAGAAATTTCCATGAATGGAGGCCAAAATGGCATCTTTGGGCTCCTTAGCTGCCCCACGTGATAACCGTAAGAATTATACTTTTCAATCCTCTAAATTAGGTCATGTTGGGCTTCCAACAGTCACTTTTCATGGCGATCGGATCTATCTTGGTCAAAAATCCGCCAATCTCCGTAAATGTTGACGTAAATCGCCGAACGGAGGCCAAAATGGCATCTTTTGTCTCTTCACCGCCCACGTGATGCCTCGTAAGAATTTTACTTTTTGATACGTTGAATTACATCCTCGTTGGGCTTCCAATGTGTCACTTTTGTGGCGATCGGATCTATCTTGGGCAAAAATCTGCCAATCCCCGTAAATGTTGATGTAAATCCGCACGAATGGAGGCCAAAATGGCATCTTTTTGTCTCTTCACCGCCCACGTGATACCCGTAAGAATTTTACTTTTTGATACGTTGAATTACATCCCGTTGGGCTTCCAACAGTCACTATTCATGGCGATCGGATCTATCTTGGTCAAAAATCCGCCAATCCCCATAAATGTTGATAGAAATCCGCACCTAACGGAGGCCAAAATGGCATCTTTTGTCCTGCTCACCGCCCACGTGATACCCGTAAGAATTTTACTTTTGATATGTTGAATTACATCTTGTTGGGCTTCCAACGGTCACTTTTCACTAAGAATGGATCTATCTTGGTCAAAAATGCCAATCACCGTAAATGTTGACGTAAATCTGCACGAACAGAGGCCAAAATGGCATCTTTTGTCTCTTCACCGCCCACGTGATACCGTAAGAATTTTACTTTTCGATCCTCTAAATTAGGTCCCGTTGGGCTTCCAACAGTCACTTTTGGTGGCAAATGGATCTATCTTGGTCAAAAATCTGCCAATCCCTAGAAATGTTGACGTAAATCGCACGAACGGAGGCCAAAATGGTATCTTTTGTCTCTTCAAATGCCCACGTGATACCCGTTAGAATTTTACTTTTCGATACATTAAATTACATCCCGTTGGGCTTCCAACAGTCACTTTTCATGGCGATCGGATCTATCTTGGTCAAAAATCCGCCAATCTCCATAAATGTTGACGTAAATCGCCCGAACGGAGGCCAAAATGACATTTTTTGAAAACCGTCAATTTTGCGAGCCTTCGCGATGCCTATCGACATGGACTTATGGATTTCAAAAATAGCTTTCTACTAGCTTCGCACGGAGTCCGTAATCACTACGAATGGAGTTACGGAACTCAAAAAATGTCACCGCTAGGAATCGTGATGTAAATTTCATCAATGGAGGCCAAAATGGCATCTTTGGGCTCCCTTAGCCGCCCCATGTGATAACCGTAAGAATTATACTTTTTGATCCTCTAAATTAGGTCATGTTGGGCTTCCAACAGTCACTTTTCATGGCGATCGGATCTATTTTGGTCAAAAATCCGCCAATCTCCGTAAATGCTGACGTAAATCGCCGAACGGAGGCCAAAATGGCATCTTTTGTCTCTTCACCGCCCACGTGATACCCGTAAGAATTTTACTTATTGATACGTTGAATTACATCCTATTGGGCTTCCAACAGGTCACTTTTTTGTGGCGAATCGGATCTATCTTGGTCAAAAATCCGCCAATCGCAAGAAATGTTGACGTAAATCCGCATGAATGGATGCCAAAATGGCATCTTTTGTCTCTTCAAATGCCCATGTGATACCCGTAAGAATTTTACTTTTCGATACGTTAAATTACATCCCGTTGGGCTTCCAACAGTCACTTTTCATGGCGATCGGATCTATCTTGGTCAAAATCTCGCCAATCTCCATAAATGTTGATAGAAATCAAAATGGTCCGAACGGAGGCCGTAATGACCTCTTTTGAAAAACCGTCAATTTTATGAGCCATCGCGATGCCTATCGACATGGACTTATGGATTTCAAAAAATAGCTTTCTACTAGCTTCGCACGGAGTCCGTAATCACTACAAATGGAGTTACGGAACTCAATAAATGTCACCGCTTAGAATCGTGAAGAGAAATTTCCTCGAATGGAGGCCAAAATGGCATCTTTGGGCTCCTTAGTGCCCCACGTGATAACCGTAAGAATTATACTTTTCAATCCTCTAAATTAGGTCATGTTGGGCTTCCAACAGTCACTTTTCATGGCGATCGGATCTATCTTGGTCAAAAATCCGCCAATCTCCGTAAATGTTGACGTAAATCGTCGAACGGAGGCCAAAATGGCATCTTTTGTCTCTTCACCGCCCACGTGATGCCCGTAAGAATTTTACTTTTTGATACGTTGAATTACATCCTCGTTGGGCTTCCAACAGTCACTTTTCGTGGCGACGGATCTATCTTGGGCAAAAATCTGCCAATCCCCGTAAATGTTGATGTAAAATCTGCACGAACGGAGGCCAAAATGGCATCTTTTGTCTCTTCAAACCGCCCACGTGATACCCGTAAGAATTTTACTTTTTGATACGTTGAATTACATCCTCGTTGGGCTTCCAACAGTCACTATTCATGGCGATCGGATCTATCTTGGTCAAAAATCTGCCAATCCCCGTAAATGTTGATGTAAATCGCACGAACGGAGGCCAAAATGGCATCTTTTGTCTGCTCAAACCGCCCACGTGATACCCGTGAAGAATTTTACTTTTGATATGTTGAATTACATCTTGTTGGGCTTCCAACGGGTCACTTTTCGTGGCTTCGGATCTATCTTGGTCAAAAATTTGCCAATCACCGTAAATGTTGACGTAAAATCGCACGAACAGAGGCCAAAATGGCATCTTTTGTCTCTTCAACCGCCCACGTGATACTTGTAAGAATTTTACTTTTCGATCCTCTAAATTAGGTCCTCGTGGGCTTCCAACAGTCACTTTTGGTGGCAAATGGATCTATCTTGGTCAAAAATCTGCCAATCCCTAGAAATGTTGATGTAAATCCGCACGAATGGAGGCCAAAATGGTATCTTTTGTCTCTTCAAACCGCCCACGTGATACCCGTTAGAATTTTACTTTTCGATACATTAAATTACATCCCCGTTGGGCTTCCAACAGTCACTTTTCATGGCGATCGGATCTATCTTGGTCAAAAATCTGCCAATCTCCATAAATGTTGCTGAGTAAATCGCCCGAACGGAGGCCGAATGACCTTTTTGAAAACCGTCAATTTTGCGAGCCTTCGCGATGCCTATCGACATGGACTTATGGATTTCAAAAATAGCTTTCTACCAGCTTCGCACGAGTCCGTAATCACTACGAATGGAGTTACGGAACTCAAAAAAATGTCACCGCTTAGAATCGTGACGTAAATTTCATCGAATGGAGGCCAAAATGGCATCTTTGGGCTCCTTAGCTGCCCCATGTGATAATCGTAAGAATTATACTTTTCGATCCTCTAAATTAGGTCATGTTGGGCTTCCAAATGTGTCACTTTTCATGGCGACCGGATCTATTTTGGTCAAAAATCCGCCAATCTCCGTAAATGTTGACGTAAATCGCTCGAACTGAGGCCAAAATGGCATCTTTTGTCTCTTCAGCGCCCACGTGATACCTGTAAGAATTTTACTTATTGATACGTTGAATTACATCCTATTGGGCTTCCAACAGTCACTTTTTGTATGATCGGATCTATCTTGGTCAAAATCCGCCAATCGCAAGAAATGTTGACGTAAAATCGCATGAATGGATGCCAAAATGGCATCTTTTGTCTCTTCACCGCCCATGTGATACCCGTAAGAATTTTACTTTTCGATACGTTAAATTACATCCTCGTTGGGCTTCCAACAGTCACTTTTCGTGGCGACCGGATCTATCTTGGTCAAAAATCCGCCAATCTCCATAAATGTTGATAGAAATCGTCCGAACGGAGGCCGTAATGACCTTTTTTGAAAACCGTCAATTTTGCGAGCCATCGCGATGCCTATCGACATGGACTTATGGATTTCAAAAATAGCTTTCTACTAGCTTCGCACGGAGTCCGTAATCACTACAAATGGAGTTACGGAACTCAATAAATGTCACCGCTAGGAATCGTGAAGAGAAATTTCCCGAATGGAGGCCAAAATGGCATCTTTGGGCTCCTTAGCCGCCCCACGTGATAACGTAAGAATTATACTTTTCAATCCTCTAAATTAGGTCATGTTGGGCTTCCAACAGTCACTTTTCATGGCGATCGGATCTATCTTGGTCAAAAATCCGCCAATCTCCGTAAATGTTGATGTAAATCGTCGAACGGAGGCCAAAATGGCATCTTTTGTCTCTTCACCGCCCACGTGATGCCCGTAAGAATTTTACTTTTGATACGTTGAATTACATCCCGTTGGGCTTCCAACAGTCACTTTTCGCGGGCGATCGGATCTATCTTGGGCAAAAATCTGCCAATCCCCTTAAATGCTGATAGTAAATCGCACTAACGAGGCCAAAATGGCATCTTTTGTCTCTTCAAACCGCCCACGTGATACCCGTAAGAATTTTACTTTTGATACGTTGAATTACATCCCGTTGGGCTTCCAACAGGTCACTATTCATGGCGATCGGATCTATCTTGGTCAAAAAATCTGCCAATCCCCGTAAATGCTGACGTAAAATCGCACGAACCGAGGCCAAAATGGCATCTTTTGTCCTGCTCACCGCCCACGTGATACCCGTAAGAATTTTACTTTTGATATGTTGAATTACATCTTGTTGGGCTTCCAACGGGTCACTTTTCGTGGCTTCGATCTATCTTGGTCAAAAATCTGCCAATCACCGTAAATGTTGACGTAAATCGCATCGAACAGAGGCCAAAATGGCATCTTTTGTCTCTTCACCGCCCACGTGATACCTGTAAGAATTTTACTTTTCGATCCTCTAAATTAGGTCCTGTTGGGCTTCCAACAGTCACTTTTGGTGGCAAATGGATCTATCTTGGTCAAAAATCTGCCAATCCCTAGAAAT